>BQNB010178465.1:2512-12867 GCA_026074375.1 Tanacetum coccineum
ATCTATTGCTGTGTATTACGAAGTAACACCCCATTTGGTATTCCGCTGCGTTGTATGTGATTTTTGGGGGTGTTACACTATTCGCCACTCCAAGCCATCAACCCTGATTACCTGAGATAAAACATGCTAAAAAGTCAACGAAAACGTTGAGTGAATCCATAGAGTTTATATGAAATAAAGAGTGAACACAAGTTTTTTTAATCATCGAAAACTTGTGGATCAAACAAGTTTTAATCACTAATGCATTAAGCTCATACCACTAAAACGTTAACCAACATATTATAAATATGTAACCACATGCCCTACAACTAGGTAATATTGCAATATACCTAAAGAAATTCTCAATACAAAATGTCCTTTAGGGGTGATCGCGCCATGGATGTCACAACCCAGACAGGACAGTCACGGCCTAATAGATCTACTTAATGTACTAGCGCTCACCCATCATAGGTAATTAACAGTGCATGAAATGAGGGGGCCTTTCTGCAATAGGTACTTAAGCAATTAGTTCACAATCGGGTCGAGCAACCGAAAATCACTTGTGTTCAATTTATAAAACTAGCATGTATCTCCCTCGCGGGGTTTATAAAAACATTTATAAGTAGAAAGGCGAGGCTATAAACTCACCATTTAAGTAAGTGGATCAGAAGTAAAGTAAATCTTCGGTTGAGCGAGAAGTACTTCTAAGCACCAACTAAAAGACGTGACGCGTCTTAGTACGATACATTCACAATAAGTAAAAATTAAACAAGTTATCTATGATATATGTTTCCGAGATAAGCATGGCATTCCACTAGAACTTCCCCAAGTCCTTTTTAATCCCAAAATGACTTGTGATCTGGTCTTATAGGTAAATGAACCTATACTAAGTTTCGGCTTTTAATCTTTATTTTATCAAAGTGTACTATACGTTTTTAAATTTTGAGACTAGACGTAAAAACTCAGTTTCTGATTTTGACAACTCAGTTTCTGATTTTAACTCGACTTCATGGACTCGTATCTCCTAGCTCACAAATGTTCTAAATGTGAGGCTTTCACTCTTGGAAAGCTCTTTGAGTCTAGTTTCGAAAAATATAAGACTCATAATCTACAAAGTTTCAGAACCATAGTAAAAGACTCTTTTACCCCTGGTTACCCAAAACATAAAGTTTCCAAAAAAATTACCCTTTACGAAAACGGTCATAAATCCAAAACCATGATAGAAATCAAAGTGATTCCAATTGGAGAAGTTAGATAAATGTGTCTACTACGGACCCATGCTTTAAAATGCAGAGCTTTATGAAAATGTTTAATGGTTAAATCCGTTTTCCAAACAACTATCCAGATTCGACTAGTTACCGTAAAACGGCCATAACTCCCTCATCCGGAGGAGTTGGTTGGGCATCCAACTATCCTATGATGCCAAGACATATATCTATCCAGACATGTAATTTAATCATAGGCTCCAGGCCAAAATATTTCTGCTATAACACGTTTTTGCTACTGTTTCAAAACAGTCCCAATTATTTACTCCAAAACCCATCCAAACATCAATCCTAACTCTAACCAATCACATGCAATGCCATACCAAGCTCTTAAACACAACTCATACATCATATGAACATGCATTTCCAGAATCAAACATCCATTTTCATGGATCAAAATTAAAAGAAAATTAAAAATAAAGAGAGGATCTTACTAGGAGTTGATTTAGGCTAGAGAATCAAAAACAAAAACACCCTTCTTACTCTTGGGCTGATTTCGAACCAAAGGAGACCCCAAAACCAAAGATTAAAATGCCTCTAACCCTCCTAAATATCACTAATATTTCCCTCAAGAAAACCCTAATGAAAACCCTTCAATAAAACATCCACAACATCTTCAAATCTTCAAGAAATTTCACCAAACTTTGCAAGAAGCCTTAGGATGATGAGAGGATGATAAAAATGAGTAGAAAGTTTTTGTAAGATGATGGTGGTGGTGGTAGTAAATTTTGGCAGCCACAAGGAGTAGGGAGGAAGGAGGTTTTTTTTTGAAACTAGGTGAAATGAAAGGATTGCATGTATGGAGAAATGAAAATAATGATGGTTTATAGAAAATTGAAATGGGTTGTGTGTTGGAGTGGGTAAAACCGGCCATGGGTGGGGGTAATAGGGTTTTTATATATATATTTTTTTTGATTTTGTAATGTGTAGGATTAATTAAAAGTGTGGTGAAATTTTTTGTTAAATAAAAGTAAGGTTTAAGGTAAAACGCGAGTTTTAAGCAAGAAGTTTACGTAAACGCGAAACACAACGGAAAATGACAATGGTGTAAATTATAATCATAAGGGAGTATTATGAGAATATTAAGCCACTAAGGCACGAAGACGGAATAGATTCCTAAATACGGCTCACTTAAAGCGTAAGAACGGGAAGTTCGTACTAAATCGGGTAAACGTAAAATTAATGACTTTGCATAAAAATAAAAATAGAAATAAGTTTGGAATAAATAGTGACCTTAAATATGGAATGTTACATGTGCGTTAACCACTTCGGGTGTTTGATCACTGTGTGGTCTAGGAGAGAGAAAGCTGAGTTGGCGCTGACGTGGCGGTGTCCTCTGCGGTCACCACTACGTTTAGCCTAAGCGATTATGCAAAATTAATAAGGTAAGAGCTAAAGTAATCGGACACCTTAAGTGCAACCTAAAATAAAAGGCGCGACTTAGAAAAATTAACCAACAAATACTCACACGATTTGAAATGAAATAGATAGGAAAATTGTATAAAACATTTTTATTTGACAATACAAGTATGACATTGCGTCCTAATTTGTATAAGTCAAGCTTACTCAAAATCCAAGCCATCAATCTGAAATAATGTGTCTTCTAAGGTGTCTAAGCTTGTATCTCAAACCACTAACTTCAACAAGTCTACCTTAGTCTTACTTCTAACTATACCATTTATTTAAAAAAATTATAAAACTTTACCCATCTTTGAGAGCGTGTCATTTAAAAGCCGTAATAGATATAAACATGTGGTTTTCGCGTACAGGTTGCATTACGAGTCTATTTTCCAGAAATGTAGGCTTCGCTGACCAAAAAGTTCCATAACCTAAGTGAAATTACTAATTTACCCTTTAATACAAGTGCATGTCATTTTCTGAAATTTATGTCTTTACCATTTTTAGAATATCTCCTAAACCGAATAACCAATAAGGACAAAACACACGGACAAAATTAAGTTGACTTGATACCTAGAAGCTTGAGCTTTCAAAAGTGGGTGCTATTATATAAACTTTCTGACTTACAAAGGTTCCAATTTTAGTTTGCTCAAAATGACCCATTTTAGTAAAATGACCGTATCTCAATCATCCGAATTAGTTAACGCTCCAACCAAACGGATATACGTACCTAAGACACATACCTAAGTCAATATTGATTTTCCCAGAACTTCACAAGTCAAAGTTTTCCTATACACTCAAATCTATCCATCCTTTCAAAACAGTCACAAATAAAGAGTGTCACATTTTGTAGCTTACGGAAACAGACGTATTTTGAAAACTACGAGAGATTTTTAAGTGAAACCAATTGGAGGTGAATCTAATAGGAGCCCTATACTGAGAACATTATTATTTAACAAAATTTTTGCACAAAAACCTAGACTTATGCCCCATTTTCTACGACTAGGAATGATTCAACACGTTTTGGTAAAACGGTCGTATCTCACTCATCCGGAGGAGATGAAATTCCATCCAATTAGCCACGTACACTTAAGACCTAAGGCTATCATTATACCGCATCCTCTAGGTCTGATAATACCAAAATAAGTTCAAAATTAAGGCCATAATCTGCTGGTCTGATCCCACTCTTAAAACCTCATTCAAAATCCATCCAAACCTCAAACCAAGTCCACAAAAGTCTAAATAATGCCATACATGCTTCATTAATTCATTAATAAATACCATATATACAAGATTTCCAGAAATTAAAATAATCTTGCATGGACCAAATCAAAAAGAAAAATCAAAGATTAAAGGATTAAACTTACTTGAGAAGATGATTGAAACAACAAATCAAACACAACAACCCTTTAAACCTATAGGCTGAGATTCGACCCCAATAAACCCTCAAAAACCTTCAACACAAATCTTATATTTACCCAAAGGAAGTAGGGGTGTAAACGATCTGAGATTTTAACGAGCTACTCGAGCTCGAGCTCGTTTTACTAGAGCTCGAGTCGATCTCGGACAAATATTAGTGCTCGATTAGTTTGACTTGCCGAGCTTCGAAAACTAATATTTGGCTCGGCTCGTTCGAAAACTCGTTTAAACACGAGTCGAACGAGCTAGTCGAGTTTAACGAACCGAACGAGCTACTCGAGCTTAACAAACCAACACTTAATATATACATTTTTAAGCTTATTTTATTTAAAAAAATTTCATATATTTTTCTAGTATCATTAAGATTCAAATTGTATCTTAATATTTTATTTCTAAGTTACATATTTACTTGAAGGTAAACCTCCTCTTTTTTCTTATACTTTGTTTTATAGGCCTTTTATTTTTTTTACTTTCTTCTCTATTTCTATGCGGGATATGTTTTATTTTACTCTTTTTTAAACATATGTTATTCTTTTTTAGTTTCTTCTTTTATATCTAATGCGTACATTATTTGCTTTTTTGCTATTCTAGTTTTTTTAAACAACTAAATGATAACTCTTTTAAGTTTAATCAATATATATGCACTTATTTATCTTACCTAAACTTATATAAAGAATTTGAATGTCTGTTTTTATAAGTTTACACACTTTTGCTTTATAGGATGATCTTTAAACATGTTTCAATCAAATTATATTGATTTATAAACTTGTAAAAAGCATTGTAATTCTTCTAGTAAATGAGTCATTCACGTATAACAACTATAGACATGACGTACATCATGTATTATGGAGTATCAATTAAAATTCAAACCGATTTGATATTTGATGAAGTTGAGTGTGACATTGAGCTAATAAGGGTTATGTTATCTTTCCCTCTTACGCTGATTCATGATATACGTTACGTGCTAAAATATATGATTTTGAATGAGAGCTGAGTGGCAAGTTAATAATTATATGTCATGCACACAAATACATATAAACAAGCCACACACATAAAAGCATACATAAGTAAGATGAAAAATTAAAATGAAAAGGATTATAAACTATTATAACCATCCATTTGAGATGTTTCTATTTGAATTAGATGCATCTCTATCCATTTAGATGCATTTCAATTAGTTTTAAAAGTGATTTTGAAGTGAAAATGAAGCAAAGTAGTACTAGCGGCAAATTTGACCCGCATGAGACAAAATTACATATGATTCTCCTAGCTTGATTAAATGCATCTTATATATGTAAATGCATCTAATTTTCAAACACACACACGATATTAATTTTGAAAAATATTCTCTATATTAATTTGAGACTTTTATTTATCTTGCATTAACCCATAATTGCTACTAAAACTTTACTAGTTCGTTTTACTACTTTAGTTTGCACTCTTTTATATAACACCTACTTTTCACCACTTTTTTCGTTTATATAACATCTTCATCCCGCTCCTAATCCCGCACCCAATACCAATTCATTTTTTGATCCAAATTCGTCATCTGGAACCGTGATGATGTTTTTGTCATCTCGAATGATGATGATGATGATGATGATGATGATGATGACATGCTAAAGCCGATTGTTGAGAACTTCATAATCAATTTTTTTTTGTTGGACGGAAAAGGGTTTAGATTCTAAGTGATGAAAGTAAAAGTGGCGAAGATTAAAAGTGAAACATATTGGAATTTATGTTTATAAAAAAATGTATGAAATGATCATGCAACTATAAAAGCTTGTCGCTATAAAATCATGTTGCTGTGCGTGAGTGCTCGTATAGTAAAAGTATAAATCACCTAACGGATTTTCTGTAAGATGATCATAGCACATCTGAAGCGATATACAGTGTTACTTAATTTTGATGTCTAATGTATATCGAAAATATACGCTAATATGAGGTAATGTATATGAAATGACTCGACACTTGATAATATAGGTTTAGTTAAAAAATTTATAGTAAGCTTACGAAAGCATATACATAGAACAAAAAAGAAACGTTACACACTACTAAAACGATAACAATTGATGCTTAACAACGTCGGAAAAAGTTTAAATTAGATAAAAAAATTAATCTCAATTGCTTATTTCTAAAGGTGCTTAATCTTATTCCATATTTTATTATAACTTTAAGTCGATGTTATTATACTAGGCTTTTCTAATTCATATAATCATAATTTTTTAGTTTCATTTGATTTTATGTAGCCTTGTGTTTGACGTCTCTAACAAACACATGGTTTGAGAATATTGCCATAAATACTGATTAATGGCTAAGTGGGTGTTTGCTTTGTTTATTTCTTATACGTGTTTGAAATCGTGAAAAGCAAATCCTTATAGCATTATAAATAAAACAACTTTATACATGGTTTAAATAAAATTTAAACGCAATTTGATATTACTATTGCAACAAACAATCTCATTTTTGTTTTAAAATAAAAAATATATAAAAGTTTAATCATCTTTTCTTTGATAACTAGAAATACTTAGACAAAAAAATAAAAATAGAGTTTGAAATATGAAAAGAACAAGAGAAATTAAAATAAAATAAGGACATGGTTAGTAGACTTATCCCACATCGCTAGAAGATGAAAACTTTCAAGAGAAAAAACTCTATATAAGCAAAGCCCCCACCTTATTTTAAAACTTAGTTAAGCTTTAGATGTTACTAAACATTGATATTGTGTTCTTAAACAATATTTGTTGAGCTTATAAGTTATATATTAACTTTAGTTTGAGCATTATAACAATTTTTATAATTGTAAATATTAGAGGATTAAACTACTCGAATCAATTTTCCAGTTATAAATATAACAATTTTTATAATTGTAAATATTAGAGGATTAAACTTACTTGAGAAGATGATTGAAACAACAAATCAAACACAACAACCCTTTAGACCTACGGGCTGAGATTCGACCCTAATAAACCCCAAAAACCTTCAACACAAATCTTCTATTTACCCAAAGGAAGGATACCCACTTGATCTAATAAAACCCTAACCAAACACTTTCAAGAAAAGCCCTGAAACACCTCCAAAACTTCTTCAAAATCAACCAAACTTTGCAAGGATCTTTGGAAATATGTTGTGAGTGATAAAATGGTAGGAGAAAGTTGTAGGTATGGTGGTGGTAAAAATTCGGCAGCCAAGGGGTTGAGGAAGGAAATGGATGGTTTTTTTAGTGAGATTTGCATGTAATAATGGAAATGATTATGTTTTTAGAGAGAAGTGAAATTTTTTAATGTAAAGTGTGTGTGATGTGTAGTCGGAAATAAGGAGGTTATAAGGGTATTACATTTTTTTTATTATTATCTTGCAGTGATTTAATTATAGTAAGGGGTGTTGGTTAAATAATAAAAGGTATAGTTTGAATGTAAAATGCGAGTTTGGTAAAGTTTGACGAAAACACAAGGTAAAACTAAAATGTCAAAAATTAAGATTATAAAACTTTAGGGGTGGACAATGGAAATATTGGACCACGATAAACACGGAAACGGAATAAAATTTCAAACGCGACTCAAACTTAAAGAAGAACATGAAATTTTCTGAATCGGGTAAA
The DNA here is from genome assembly GCA_026074375.1 of Tanacetum coccineum. Lineage (NCBI taxonomy): Eukaryota > Viridiplantae > Streptophyta > Magnoliopsida > Asterales > Asteraceae > Tanacetum > Tanacetum coccineum. The sequence continues at coordinate 10,175 of BQNB010178465.1, forward strand.
AGTAAAAATAATTTTTTTTACTTAGTGGTAAAAATAGGAATAAAATATAATAAATTTATTTACCTGAAAATACGAAATCTCACAGTCGATCCCCCTAAGGGAACCCTGGTCCCTAGAGTTCAACTGGCGACTGCAGATGAGGTGGGGGCGAAAAGATGCGGATACTTGGTCTTGAACTGATCTTCTCGTTCCCAAGTATACTCGGCTCCTTGTTGAGAGTTCCAACTAACCTTGACCAAAGGAATTCTTCTTCGCTTCAGCTTTTTCACATCCTGTTCTACGATCTCAATAGGCTCTTCGACAAAACGCATATTTTCGTCAATCTCGATATCCTTTAAAGGCACTTGAACATCCGACTCAGCCAAGCACTTCTTGAGGTTCGACACATGAAACGTGTCGTGGATACAGCTCAGCTCCTGGGGTAACTTCATCCGATAAGCTACCGGTCCAACACACTCTATTATTTCAAACGGTCCCACATATCGTGGTGCTAGCTTTCCATTCTTACCAAATCGTACCACTACTTTCCATGGAGATACCTTAAGTAATACATGGTCCCTGACTTTGAATTCAAGAGGTTTGCGACTCTTATCAGCATAGCTATTCTGGCGACTCCTTGCCATTTTCAACCTTTCCTTAATCTGAATAATCTTTTCTGTAGTTTCCTGCATGATTTTTGGCCCAATAAGTTGACTTTCTCCAACTTCAGCCCATATCACGAGAGATCTACATTTCCGCCCGTACAGAGCCTCGAAAGGTGCGCATTTAATGCTTTTGTGGTAACTGTTATTATAAGAAAACTCAACCAACGGGAGGTGAGTGTCCCAATTGCCACCAAAATCCATGACACAGGCTTGAAGCATATCCTCCAGTGTTTGAATAGTACGCTCACTCTGACCGTCGGTCTCAAGGTGGTAAGTTGTACTCATGTTTAGTTTTGTACCCAATGCCTTCTGAAGAGCTTGCCATAAGTGTGACGCGAATCGACCATCACGATCTGAAATGATTGACACCAGTACACCATGTCTCGCTATAATCTCATTGATATAAATCCTTGCCAGCTTATCCATTTTGTAGTCTTCACTAATAGGTAAGAAGTGAGCCGACTTGGTCAATCTATCTCCAATGACCCAAATCGCATCATACCCACTGCTGCTTTTAGGCAACTTTGTGACTAAGTCCATTGTTTACTTCTCCATTTTTCCATTCCAAATTTTTTGGGTTTTGTATGAAGTAAATCCTGAAGGTTTCTGATGCTCAACTTTTATCTTAGAGCATGTAAGACACTTGCTAACATATTCAACAATGTCTCTCTTCATACCAAGCCACCAATACAAGTACCTCAAATCATAGTACGTCTTATCAGCACCCGGATGTACTGAATATCTAGAAGTGTGAGCTTCATCCATGATCAATTTCCTTATACCACCATCTGATGAAATCTAAATCCGATCGAAGAAGTAAATTCCACTGCCATCTCGCCTCTCGAAATGTGTTTCCAATCCTCTTAACCATTCAGTTGGTGCTTTGAGGTCCTTGGAAGCTTCGCCTTGTGCCTCTAAAATCTTGCCCTTGAGTCCGGAATGGATAGTAATACTCATGGCACGTACTCGCCTCTGCTTGAGTCTTTCTTTTCTACTCAAGGCATCTGCCACCACATTTGCCTTGCCCAAGTGGTATTTGATCTCATATTCGTAGTCACTGAGTAGCTCTATCCACTGCCTTTGAAGCATATTCAACTCCTTCTGGTCAAAAATGTACTGGAGACTCTTGTGGTCAGTGTGGATAACACTTTTCGTCCCATAAAGATAATGTCTCCAGATTTTAAGGGCAAACACCACAACACCCAATTCCAAGTCGTGGATGGTATAATTCTTCTCATGCGTCTTTAACTGTCTTGATACGTACGCAATCACCTTGCCTCGCTGCATCATCACACACCCAAACCCTTGATTTTACGCATCATAATAGACCATAAAGTCATTTGGTCCATCGGGAAGTGCTAACACAGAAGCATTGTACAAATTCTCCTTCAGAATATGGAAGGCTTCTTCTTGCTTATCTCCCCACACATATGTATTATTCTTCTGAGTCAATAGGGTGAGAGGCTTTGCGATATTAGAGAAATTCTCGATAAACCTTCTGTAATAACCTGCCAATCCTAAAAATGAACGAATCTATGTGGGTGACTCAAGGGTATTCTAGTTCTTTACCGACTCAACTTTACTAGGATCCACATGGATACCATCCCGGTTAACCACGTATCCTAGGAACTAGACTTCTTTTAACTAAAATTCGCACTTTGAAATTTTAGCGTATAACTTCTCCTTCTTGAGTAAGTCTAAAATTGTCTTCAGGTGGAGTTCATGCTCTTCTTCTGACTTTGAGTAGATAAGGATGTCATCGATGAACACAATTACGAATTTGTCCAAATAGGGTTTGCAGACGCGGTTCATCAAGTCCATAAATACTGCTGGTGCATTCGTTAGCCCAAATGGCATGACTGTGAACTCAAAGTGCCCATAACGTATTCTAAACGCGGTCTTTGGTATATCCCCTTCTCAAACTCTTAACTGATGATATCCCGAACGAAGGTCTATCTTGGAGAAACATCACGCACCTTGTAATTGGTCAAACAAGTCATCAATTATGGGGAGAGGATAGCGGTTCTTTATAGTCAGCTTGTTCAATTC
>BQNB010178467.1:0-12867 GCA_026074375.1 Tanacetum coccineum
TATCTTGTGCTATTGATCTATGAAGTAACGCCCTCGGATATTCAACATTCCGCTACAACCCAGATTTGGGGGTGTTACAATTATAGACTTGGATCTGCCTCGTGCATCAATGTAAGATTATTTCTTGAAAGTATTTGATGCACTACCGTATTTGGCTTTCCAAACCCAGCATGCTGAGGCCTTAACAGCATTAACCCCTTTTCCCTTGTTTTTACTTACTACTGCTCTATCCCTAACAGTAGTATCTTTTACCCTGACAGTATTAACCTTTTTATTGAAAATACTGTTCTTGTTTGCTAATACTTGTTAAATGGCCTTGTGACTTGTGAATATCCCTTTTTGAAAGAATTTGTTATTAATCTAGGATGATTCACAGTTAGTTTTGAGCCAGCAGTATTAACTGATCTGACAGCAGTATTAACACTTACACCACCAGTATTAATTTTGCCAGATCTGGTTAATACTGCTTGTGGAACAAATCTTCTATTAGTGTGAGGGTGAGTCATTTTATTAGCAAAGTTCTTGTGATTCACCCTACTTGAGTTGTTCCACATTGGTCTTGTAACATTTTTATCATACACATAATAAAGATGCTCAAAACTACCACAAACAAAACAAGCTTTATTAATCATTTTAAAGTCACTTCCTAGTCTTTGTGTCATAAGATTGTTCCAGTTTCTCTGGTTCCCTCTAGGATAGTGTTTGTTTTGTTTAAGTGTTTCCCTAGCAGACTTAGCAAATTTTATCTTTTCAGTGCTAGGTCTAACAGTTTTATTTTCACCATTAGGTATAAATTCTACCTAACTATTATCATTAGAATTCCAATCCTCAATGACTGGATGTCTAAAGCTGTTCATCTTAACAGTTTTAGGTTCTACTGCATCACCATTATTTTTTACATCAGCAAACTCATGATTTGACTCAACATTCTTAACATTACTAGGTGTAACAACAGTAATAACATCTATATTCTTACTTTTAACTATTTTATCCATAAATGTTAGATCAGGTTTAAAGGGAATAAAGTTCCCTGTAAAAGATGGGGGAACTGCATGATATCCCTTATCAGATCTGGACTTATTATTCCCCTGATTTTCTAACATCTCAGATGAATTCACAAAGCTTTCTATTGCAGGAGAAGCTGCAGTAGAAGAAGCTGCATTATATCCTAGTCCAGTTTTAAATTTGTCAATAACTTAACTTTCCAGTAAATTATTCAAAGATTTAGATGAATTTTGAAACTTCTCTAATGTTAGTTTTAAATCATCTCTCTCTTTTTCTGCTTTTTCTAATTTCTTTTTGTTTTCAACTAAAGCAGTGTCTCTTAGTTTGACTTCAAGTTTTAAAACTTAGTGTTGACTTCAAGTTTTTAAACATTTTAATGCTTTCTTCAAACAAGCGTCATTTTTCGTTATAGTGAGCTTGTCTAGCTTTCTGAATTCTAAGCATGCTTTATAGATATAAATTAAATTTGAGCACTTTTGTAATCTGAAGACTTAAACTATCATATTGTTCTTTGAGAGTAGCATAAGCTTTTACACATGATTTAGAACAAGAATCTACCTCAGAATCTGAACTGGAAGAACTTCCTGAAGATGTATGTGCCATCAATAGCGGATGTTTGTATGGATGCTCTTCCTCGCTTTGGTAGCTCCTGTTCATACCCTCAATTTCTATCTTGGAGCAACCAAGGCTTTTAGTAGGGTTTCCATGTCTGGGTTCTTCTATTATTCTCTCTTCCTTTGTTTTCCTGATTTCTAGGAGCTCTACATTCTCTTGCAAAGTGACCATATTTATGACAATTGTAAAACACCCACTTTAGTCCTGTCATATCCAACTCTTTGACCATTTATATCCAAATTCTTGCCTGTCTCTAGAATGAATATCCTAGTCTAATGTCTGCATTGCCATTCCTATAGTATATCACATTTCTTCTAAGTCTATTAAGATCAATTTGTTCTAGATGTCATTCTCATTGCCAAAGTGAGGAAAGTGGGTTTACTAGCTAGGAAAGCACAGATCATAGCATCACTAAGGTTATCTCCAGATGTAGGATTACTTTGAGTATGAGCAGCACTAACTCCATAAGCAGTGTTATCTGCTTCATTTGTGCTGCTATTGCTGTTAGTGCTGTTAGAGGACACAAAAGCCACACATTTGTAGATTTTGGCTTTACTTGATGATCCTGCAAGTTATGTTCATATATCTGATAGTTGTTGTACAAGTCATCCAAACATGATGGTCTCTATCTCCTTTTTGTTCCTCCAAATTAAGCATGAGTCTTCCTTCAGATGGAAGACTTTCTCTACCATTTTAAGTTCATGTCTTTTGTGTAATAACTTCACTTGGATCTCTCAACTGACTAATAAGTTTTTGCAAACCTGTCAAAGTTTAATCTTATTATTTTTTGAAGCTTGGATCTTGAAAAGTTCTCATATTGTTGCTTGAGTAGAGTTCTCTGAACTTTCTTGGATTCCTTGTTTCCTCCATACCTCTTCTCTATGGTTCCATGAGTAGTTTTGCATCTTTGTATGAATGAAACTTCAGTTGATCCTTATTTGGGAGTGTCATCAACAGAGTTCCTCTATCTTTCATCTCATTTCTCTGTTTGCCTTTCTTATACAGTAGTAGTTTATCTTTTCTGCTGTTTCTCCATAGTTTTCTTCAGCACTTTGTTTACCATTCTTAATTACTTCCTATAGAGAGTAATCAGTCATAAGAAAGTATTGTTCTATCCTCATTAACCAGATATTATAATCCCTTAGATTAAGGATAGGAAGTTTTCAGTCAGAGTTGTAGAAGTAGTTCCTGCCTCCATCTTATCACTGAGAAGTAGATCTAGTATATATTGTTTGTTTCTTTTATTCGCTAAGTTCACAGCAGCTCTGTTCCACTTGTGATCTAATGAACGGATCTTAACTCCTTAGCGTAATGTAAGGTATAGTATCTTTGATAATCAAAGGTACTAAGACTGAAACTTTGAGGGTAGTGTGATATAAACTATGAGGAATCTAGTTTTTATACCATAAGAAGAATAAAATAATATATGTTTGACGCACAGGTAATACAATAAAACAATAAGCTCCAATATATTAATACGAACACTCTTTGCTAGTGTTAGGGTTTACATCCTTGAAGCTATGGACTATGACTATTTTTTTTGTACATAGAATTCTATTACCCTATTGACCTCATTTTAACACCAAGGAGTCTTATCAAGCTTACCCAATCTTTCCTAAGTTATCATGATCTTTTTAAACAAAATAACTTCTATACATATTATATTTACAAAAATTTTAACTCATTACTTCTCTTCTGTATGTGTTCTTGTTCTTCAATTATCCTTATCTTTTACTTGTCTCGATCCTTCTTGACAGTTAGTAACTCTTCTAGCAGTCCTAATCCAGACAGCATTAACTTTTGTACATCAGTACGCTATAATATACAGTGTAGTAACTTTTAGTACTAGCAGTACTAATATATACTAATAGTTGTACATGTGTTATTTGCAGGTCTTTAAATTTATCTACTATCAGCACTAACTTTACTTAGCATAGATTGTCAGGAGATCACAACAGTACTAACATTGTACTGACAGTAGTAACTTTCAATAACCTGTCTTAACTATCTAGTGTATTTGCGTTAATTAGCATTAACTTTCACCTGAGCTGTAGTAATTTAAGAAGCCTTTTAATCCCACAAGATCAATAGTGCATTTTGGTTTTAGTGATAGGAAGTGGAGTAGACTGCACAACCTTTTAATAACAACTAAACTCTAGAGTGAGAAAGTTGATAGAAATTGCGTGTAATCTCTGTGAGAACTGAAACGTTAAATTCTTTTGAGAGATTCTTGAGTTGGCTAGGGAGGGTTGTGCATTGAAACTGGGTCATGATGTCTGTCTTCAATCTGCAGCATATCATCTTTGTGATTCTAAACAACATAATGTATTGACCCGGTTTCTGCTAAGGGTTTAAGAGGGCTTTTTATTTTTCACCTTTATCTTTTAGTTTCTTTTTATTCTTCAACCCTTTAGCGCTTACGAGACTTTATAACTTGTACCTGTTGGGTTTGTTCTAGTTGTAGCTCCATCTTAGTGGCATTTTTCCTTAATGCTCACTATACTCCTTTTTTTCATACTAAGACTTCTACAACTATCTAGTGGAATATCTTGGGAAGATCCCTCTGGGTTTGGATGGATCATAGGAATGGTTGCATATACTTAACCACCTTATTAACTCCAATCAGTAATTAGATGGTCGGGTCTGGGCTTCTACATTTCAGCCATCACTTAACATTTGCCCCCCTTTCATATGTGCGTCGAATAATCAAATGAGATAGAATATGTGGGAAGTGTATACTGAGATATAAAAATCACATTATTAGCCATATATTTTAATCACATTTTCTCCCCTTATCAAAAATGTCAAATCTCTTAATATTTTAGATATCAATTGATTCAAATATTCATGGTTTCAGGGAAAAATGGTCCAATTATTAACAAGAGATATTGGAACATCTTATGCCCTTTCAATATTATGGAGGGAATTATATGACTGTGGAGTATGTTAATTTGAATTTTTTTGAAATTTACTAAGAATTCTGAAAATTCATACTCAAACACATATATGCCTACTGCCCCTTTTAAGTCTACACTACAGATATTCATATTCACAAGTTTATAAATTATACAAAATGACCTTATGAGAACGAAAAACTATATGACAAAGTCTATTGTACGTTGAATAGCGAACGGGTCAGATTCAGTTGTGCCTTCCACAACAACTTTTCGAGATTCTCATCAACCTTCTTTCTTTTAATTGATTGTCAATAGCCTTGATTCTTGTTATTAGCACTTTTCTTCTCCATATAACTCATTTTCTTTTCGTAGGTAACTCCATTCGGATATTTCACTTTTGTTATGTCATCCAGTAAGTTGGAAGCCTCAATTATGTCCTATCACTTGAACTTGTAGAGTTCATTGAGGCAATCAACCTGTTTCTCCCATTGTTGTCGACATAAATGAATCCTTGAGGGTCTTGATATGGAGTGTATGGGTCCTTTTCTGATTAGGATTTGGTTATTTATGGCTTGGTGATGGTGATCTTTTTTCTAGGAACTTTCTGACCGAGTTGAAGATCTTCGACTCGCTTCTGAATAACCAAGCTTCTGGTGAACATTCTTAATGCTATTGCGAAGTCGGAAACGTCATCGCTCGAGAGATTTGTAAGCCTGTTCTGAACAACAAGGAGAAGCATGTCTTCGATGTCATTGATACGAAGACGTGGAAAGTCGCCTTCCTTGAATCTATAAAGGTCGTTATCGGCTCTTCTTACTACAATCTCTTTCAGATACCCATACCTATGTTTCCTCATTACCTCAACCTAAGTTTTACGCAGAATATGTTTTGTGGAAATATACATTCTATGTTTGGATTACTAGGCCTTGTGCATACCCATAGAAGGTCTTACATTGTTCTCTCAATGTGAGATTCCCCATAATGCATGTTTATCATAGGCAACTTTAACATGAACCATATATTTGGAACCATGTCTTCAATGCCTGGAAGATCATATTGAGCAACCTTTATCTTTGTGAGAGAAGTCGTGTAGGTCATAGTCGAAATACCTCCTTGCAGATACTTGAGATCGTTGTTGAAGAAGTAATCAACAGGTACTTTTTGACGATTTTTACTCATAACTAAAGGTAGGAGGGTTTGGTAAGATCAAATGGATAGTCACCGCCTTCTGGATTTTCCCAATCAAGTTTTTCTGAAAGAGCCTTGTAACATTCTTCAAATTCATATTCTAACTCGGCATAATTGGAACATGTGCCTTTAAGAAGTCTGAACGCTGGTCCTAACAATGTTTCTTGAGTAAGATTGTTGATTTTCAGGCCGTTCATGATGAATGCAGAGAAGTCTATTGGAGTGCTCATCAATTCATCAAAGGTCTTTGACGGTTTTTCAGCAGATGATGCAAGAGTCATTAACCAGCTTTGATTTTGTCCTTGTTGTGGAGTCTTGTCAACATTCCAATCAGGATCAGTAGGTTCTTGAGGTTGTGTAGGTTTGGTGAACCAGTCACGTTTAGATGCAACCTTCTCCTTGGGTTCTTCATCATCATTACCCAGGTTCTCCTCGTTGATCTTGTGGAATATCCGAATCTACAACTCAAACTTGGTTCCTCTGTCTGATAGACATTTCCAGAATATTTTATTAGGACTTTGTCGCATTGGGATGAGCCAGATGTGATTCTTTGCTTTAGGACCTGTTGCTGTGCTACATCCTTTGACAGTCTTCCTCTTCTTCATACCCTTGGTCTGATCCAGCGGAAGAGGTCTTCATCTTTGTCTTTTGGGCTTCTTTCGACGAATACACTTTACCATAAGTAGGAAGATAGTCTTGTCGAGTCATATGATTTTTTCAGTACCTTCATTGCATTCTCTGTGTTCAAGAGCTGCCAGTTAAATTTACTTTTATTCTTATTTTGTCGATAAGATATCTTCTATACTCATATTCTGTAGCAGTTGTTGCAGCCTCTTATGATGATTGTGTCTGAGAAGACTCATAGGTTTGAAACAACGTCTTCAAGTGACTCTTTAAAACCATCTATTGGATCACCAAGGAGGCAAAGTTAGCCACTTCCTCCTGGCAAAATCTGAGGCAGTTGATTCTGGACTTGCTCTGTGATCCTTGCAGTGAGTGATGCCGAAAGGAAGTTCATGAATTCTTCTCTGGTTGCTCCCAGCCTTGTATCTAGATGATCATCAACTAAAGTTGTCACATTGAGTGTAGAGAGGAGCCTTTTGAGCTCTTACAACTTTTTTCCTTTTTCAATGTTGTGGCTCTGTTGTTGAATCGGAAAACGGATGCGAAATTGGGAAGTCCATGTGTGCATTAGTTAATAGAGGTGGTGTGGATGTTTTAGTTTTATGTGTAGGGAGTGAAGGATGGTAATGATTGTGGGATGACGGTAGAGAATACTGGTGAAGAATCAGAGATAACCGAGACATGTGTACTGTAAGGAGTGTGGGTGTTTGCTGGCTTGGTACTTCATGATGGATGTGAACATCCATTGGAGAAACAATTTCAGCATCTGTATAGGGAATATCTGAAAAGTTTAAGAATTTAGCCGCCAAGTCAGATGAATGAGAAGAGCTGGTAACTGGGACTTCAGTCTTCTGTGGAACAGTAGAAAGTGTCACATGAGCATCTTCTATGACTTGTAAGATCTCTGGATTTTCATTCCCTTGTTGAACGTTAGTCATTGCAGCATCGGTACCCTCCTCTTGAACAAACCCTTTATCAGTATCAATGGTTGATTTAGGTTATCCACATCATCGTATAGCTGGCTGGTAGTGTAATCCATCTCTTCATCTTCATCACCTTCTGCTTTATCAGTAAACTTTGTTTCATCTTCATCATCAGAATCGTTGGATGGGGTTTTAACAAGTTCGTCCTTCACTTCTTCTTCATCATCTTCATCTTCTTTATTTTCGTCTTGATCAGATTCAGAACCCGATTCATTCTCATCAGTTTCATGTTCGAAATCCGACTTATTTTCATTGTCTGATTAGGTTTTGTCATCATCACTGTCATTCATATGATCACTGTCTTCACCACTTGAGTCTTGATCATTGTTGCTATCATCTTCATCATTTCCCCAAGATTCAGCTTTACTTTCATATGATTCTTCTTCTGTCCATCGTTGAACCCATGTTTTATCACAGTTTCCTTTCACTTGTGATCGAAGGGTATGATTTTACAGCAATAGAACCACGTGGATGAGTAATTGCTGAATGTCTCTCATCTCTTCTTCGTACTTCTTCAAATTGAGCATCTTCATTTAAAGCCACTTGAGAGAGTAACTCAATTCTTTTGCCTTGAGTAACATCTACCTTTTCCTTCTTCTTAGACAATTTCATCTCAGGAGTTTGCTTTTTAATAAACAACCTACCTCTTGCTGGTGCCTTAGCTAGTTTCTTTGCAGGTCTCTTTACTCTCTTTGACTTTTCCATAGGTTCTTCAGTTGAAACTGGGACAGTAGTGAGTTTAGGAGAAGCTGGCTTCTTAAACTCTCCCGCCTTCGGAGGAGGTGTATCGCATGTAGAAATAACCAAGGTAAGTTTGCATGCTTTGGTTTCCTACCTCTCATGAACTGGTTAAAGAATCTGGAAGTATAGCATATGGATTTCAGTTTTCGTCTTTTGCAGGACAAATCTTAAAGTGTTATAAATCAGTCATCTTGGAGGTGTGCATCCCGATCTTGTTTCTCCAGGAGAGTGTCTTGTCTTGAGTAAGGAAGTAGTGAATGATAACTTTGGTGAATCGAGGGTAGTACATCTTCTCTTTCTTTTTGTAGGCTTTGTTGTCAATCTGGTAAATGAAGTCTTCTTTAAGTAGTTCACATAGTTCACATTATTCTAATGGTACAATACCTAAAGGATTTGTGCCTTAGGAGAGACAAGCTTGTCAAGACCAGATTTCTTTTCAAATAACTCTGTTAATGAGAGCAGCAAAAGTTCTCCAAGGTTGATGCATCTGATCAACAACAACATCATTGAGTGAATGGATTTCCCGTGTGACCAAGATCTCTTAAGAAGGACATAATTTCTTCATCAGTAGGAAGTGCATCAAAGTCTTGTCCCTGTACTCTAGGGCAGATCTTGAAGATATCTTATAGATTTCAGAGTGTGTTTAAACTCTTCTCCTTTTGTCATTTTGAATCTGTAGAAAGTGTCATGCTTGTAAACTGAATCCCAAAATTGATGCATGTAGACTTCTGGAACATCTGCAGTGATGAGAAATGCAGTAGTAGCATGGCGTGTGAGCAAGGCATCTAGATATGGACTTAGAAATGTGGTTCTTCTTGATCTTTCCAAGGATGAGTCTTTTGTTGCATTTCCCAATCTCCAGTCTTTTCTCCTTGGGAACAAGTTCAAGATCAAGTTTTGCTTGTTAAGCAGTGATGGAAGACATGATTCTGCTAAGATTTGTCACATACAGTTCATATACAAGCAAATATATATATCACCTAAAAGACAAGCAAGAATATTTACACAAGGATCAAATGTACACAGATACTTTAGAAAACTATTAACACACACAAAACTAGGAGAAACACATCATAAAATCAACTAAAACTATATGCATTCTAAGAAATCTAAGGCAAACACTAAAGATTTCTAAGGATAAACTAGACCTAAATTAATCGTAAGTGATAAGGTTAAGGTTTATTTATACTTAGATAGTTATGATACACTAGATTACCAAGATTATGAGATTAGTTTTCCTAGAAAAAATCATGTATAGTTCGCCTATAGAATGTGTATAATTCGCCTGCATTAAACCTAGTGTATAGTTCGCCTGTGAATGCATGTATAATTTGCCTGTGTTATCATTTGTGTATAATTCGCCTACGTTAACATGTATAGTTCGCCTGTGAAACACATAGTGTATAGTTCGCCTATGTATTCAGGTATAGTTCGCCTATTTAACTATGTATAGTTCACCTGTGTTAAGATTTGTGTATAGTTCACTTATGTAAGGATGTATAATTCGCCTATGTAAAACTTACACCAACATTTTACACCTTTTTCAAGCATCACTATCCAACATATCATGACCACATAGCATCTAGGAAACATATTACACATTTAACTCATGAATTAACCACCCAAAATCTTGACTTAAGATTTGTTCGACCCATTAGAACTCGAAAACCTAAGATATTCAAGATATAACATACAAGCATGTTTAATAACACTCAAATGCATACAAACAATCATTGGTGCATATAGATGACTGGAACTTCAGCAGTGATAAGGAATGCGGGATAGCATGCAGTAAGAGCAAGTGCATCCAATGCTACTTGATAAGTAGGTTCCTTTGGCTTCATTCCTGGATTGATCCTCGTGTTGCATTTGCCAATGATACGACGGTTCTCAGGAGCAACAAGGGCATTGTCCAGTTCAATTTGTTGAGCTGTGGAAGTCATGATTCTTAATCCTTGAAATCAACTGGTTGATGTGTTCTTGATGATGACGATTATAGTGAGGGAGAGGAAAAAAAATTAAAAAGTGTTTGTGTGAGTGTGTTATGAAAAAGACAAGGGTGGGGGTGTTTGTGTGAAAACTTTGAAAGTTTGACACAAATGCCCCCTGAACTACTAGATCATATGCATTTTTCATAGCTAAGTTTTCCTAGGCATAATATAGTTTAACAATTGGCACATTAAGTCCCTGATGTTTTAACTACCACACTTTAACAACTTATATTTGCACGCAAATCCCTAAAGGCATAAACACATAACAGTTTAGGCTCACATAAGTTAAATTTAATTAACTCCCCTTTAATTGTTAACCCGTTATTGTTTAAAACCTTTTTTCTTTATCACCAACTGGTTTTATGAAGAAGATATTTGACCAACTGATTTAATGAAAAAGATATTTGACATTTTCTCCCCCTCAAACAATGACCCGTTTTCTATTTAAAAAGCTATAGTCATTGTTTGAGTGGTCAAATGTCTTTGAAAATGACTTTTCTGATGAATTTCTTATATTAATGTTTTAATTTTGAAATGCAACACCATAGAAAATAAGATTTCTCTTATTTTTATTTTGACACTTATGTGCACTGACACGTAACACCTAAGGAATATAGGAAGCACGGGTGTGATGCATAGTATTCATAAACCTTTGCATGGTCTTAAAGCTAGGGGGACAATGCTCGAGGAATAAATTCCCGTTGTGAGGTCAAGTTTTATTTTTGAATTTAACTTGCCTTTAGATGATGACCGGGTTGCTATGAAAATAATTAGCAAGCCTTTTTGGCTGTTTTAAAAAATTCTTGAACTTTTTTATTGATGTCGAACTTCATTTACAGCATCATATCATTATTAAATGACATTTCTAAGGCCGTAAATGTTATCGATTTTCAGAAGACATGCCAGAGATACATATTTTTTTATTTTTCTGATTTTTTTATTTTTTATTTTCTTTTTGAAAAATTTATATGAAAGAAAAAATATTTTTGTGTTTTTATGTTTTCTTATGTACATATGATACAGGATTATATTCGAGTAACCACCCTTTACTCGTCATCTTCCTATGTTAGAGTTTAAGCATTTCCGGAGAACATGCTTCTCCTTTACCAAGCTTTTCGTCAAGAAATTGAATCTCTTCTCTTGCAAGGGTGTTGGTAAAGATGTCGCCAGTTGATATTGTACCTGAACAAAGTAGAGTTCCACAATTCCATTCTCTACCTGCTCCTTTATAAAATGGTATCGTGCACAATGTACGTGGCTCTTGCGTGTGGTAGTTTTGCAGCATGAGCAATGCATCTTTTGTTGTCGCGTACAGAGGTATTTTATTGAATTTAAAATCCATAATATGTTAACTGTGAACACATCTATAGAATTTGAGCACAACACACAGATAAGGCAATATATTTTGCCTCTATACCCGATATCGCAATGCTCTTTTGCTTCTTGGAAGACCATCTAACAAGTTTATCACCTAAGAATTGAGCTCTTCCTGATGTACTGCGTCTAGTGTCCTAACACCCCGCGTAATCTGCATATGCAGTTAGAGACATACGGGTATCCTTCGAGTACCAGAGACCCATGTTAATGGTTCCCTTTAGGTATCGAAAGATTCGTTTAACCGCATTCAAGTGCTTTTCGGTTGGCTTTGCCTGATACCGGGCACATAAGCAGACTGCATAAATAAGGTCGTGTTTACTGGATGTTAGATACATGAGGGATCCAATCATGCCATGGTAAAGTGTAGCATCAACTGGTTTCCCCTGCTTTCTTCATCCAGTTTACTCTTTTCTACCATAGGTGTGTCTATAGAATCACTAGTCAACAAACCATATTTTTTAATTATTTAAGAAGCATATTTTGCCTGGTTTAGAATGATGCCTCTGGGACTTTGAGAATTTTGTAATCCTAAAAAGAATGACATCTGCCCCATCATCGACATCTTAAACTTAGTGGTCATCAGATTAGCTAAAATCATTACACATGTGCAGTATTTGTGGATGCAAATATTATATCGGCAATATAAATTTGTACGTAATAAGTCATTTCTTGCTTTCCTTGTGAAGTGTAGGATCCACTGCACCTTTAGAGAAATGTTGTGAAATGAGAAAACTTGGCAGCATGTCGTACCATGCACGTGGTGCTTGTTTGAGATCGTATAGAGCCTTTTTAAGCTTATACACATGCGATGGGTTTTCCTGATTCACAAAACCTTTTTGTTGAGAAATGTAGACCTCTTCTTTAAGCTCGCCAATTAAGAAAGCCATTTTTACATCAATTTGGAAAATCATCATATTCTTGTTGGCTGCATTTGCTACGAAGATACGGTTGGCCTTTATTCTTGCAACCGGTGCAAATGATTTCTCAAAATTGATACCCTACTCTTGCTTGAATCCCTGAGCAACTAGTCTTGCCTTATTCATTAGTACCTCGCCAAATTCGTCAGTCTTGACCTTGTAAATCCATTTTAGTTTGATCAACATGACTTTGTCTAGATACGGCACCAATTCCTAAACTTGTAGCCTTTCAAATTCATGAATTTATTCTTGCATTGCATCAATCCATGACGGTTCGGTCATTGCTTGTTTGAAGTTCTTTGGTTCTACAGAAGTTAGGAAGGCATCAAAATAACACCACATGGCATCAGTCTGTAGTTGCTTTCTGGTAAAGACAGAACGAGAAGGATCTCCAATTACATTTGTTATAGGATGATCCTTAGTCCATCTACCAAGTGATTCGAATGAAGTGTAACATTCCGTATTTTCAGGTCATTTACGACGTCATCTATTTTACTAATTTTTTTTTCGTATGCGTTTACTTTTAATT
>BQNB010178468.1:0-12867 GCA_026074375.1 Tanacetum coccineum
AGACTTGAAGAAGCCTGTACGGTAATGATGAATGATAGATGTTTGGCTGTTCTACTTAACAAACTGCCATCAAAAGAGAAAAGACCCATGGAGTTTTACTATTCCTTGTCAAATTAGTAATTTACATATTGATAATGCATTAGCATATCTAGGAGCTAGTATACGTTTGATGCCATATACAATATATGAAAAATTAGGTTTCGGGAAACCAAAACCAACTAGGATGAGATTGGAACTAGCTGATAGGTAAATTCAATATCCTAGAGGAATAGTAGAAAATGTCCTTATAAAGGTAGATAAATTTGTCTTAACTATTGATTTTGTTATTTTAGACATGTCAAAAGACTCTTGAATTCTATAATATTAGGGAGACCTTTTTTGGCTGCTGCCCGTGCTATGATTGATGTATTTAATAAAAAAATAACACTTAAGGTAGGTGATGATGAAGTCATTTTCGATATGGAACAATCAATAAAAAAAACCTTCTACCAAGGATGATGATCTAGATGGAACTATTAATGAGGAAACCCAGGTGTTATTAGAAAATGAATAATTAGATTCCTTTTTACTTAACAACCTAGAAAAAACTATTACTCAAATGGATCAAGAAAATTGTAATTCTATAGTAAATGAATTTATTGATGATTCAAAAATAAATAAGTCAATACAACGCAATATTTGATAATGATCATAACGGCGTATTCAGCTTGGTCAGGAAAACAAGGATGCTAAAAATATTAGTTATGAACATCTTTATTCAGCTAGTGCTAATGAGATTTATGAAAAGAAACCAATGCTAAAAGATTTTCCATCTCATTTAGAATATGCATATTTACATAATAATGGAAGTTTTCTTATAATTATGTCATCCAAATTATCTGAAAATGAGAAAAGATTACTCTTACTGGCATTAGAAAAGCATAAAGGAGCAATAGCTTGGAAGATGTCGGATATTAAAAGAATAAGTCCATCATTCTGCACAGATGTTCATAAAATCCTGATGAGTAATTTTAAACCATTATTCAACCCCAAAGGAGTTTGAATCTTAAAGTTCAAGATGTGGTAAAAATGAAATTATTAAGTTGCTTGATTCAGGATTAATTTATCCCATCTCGGACAGCTCATGGGTCAGCCCTATTCATGTTGTTCCAAAGAAAAGGGGAATGACTGTGGTTTTAAATGATAATAATGAACTAATTCCTTCATGCACGGCTACAGGATGATGAGTTTGCATTGACTATTGTAAACTGAATGATGCCACCAGAAAGGATCACTTCCCTCTTCCATTTATCTCTTCCATTTATTGACCAGATGTTAGAACGTTTATTTGGAAATGAATATTACTGTTTTCTTGATGGCTTTTTAGGATCTTTCCATATTCTAATTACACCAGAAGATCAAGAAAAGATGACGTTCACGTAACCTTATGGAACATTTGTTTATAGAAGGATTCTGTTTGTTTTATGCAACGCACCGACCACCTTTCAACGATGCATGGTGGCAGTCTTTCATGACATGGTGGAAGAATTTATGAAAGTATTCATGGATGATTTCTCGATATTCGGTAATTCTTTTAATAGTTGTCTTACCAATTTAGATAAAATGCTTGCTAGATGTGAAGAAACTAACCTTGTGCTTAATTGGGGAAAATGTCATTTTATGGTAAAAGAAGGCATAGTGTTAGGACACAAAATTTCTAGCTCAGGGATTGAAGTAGATAAAGCTAAAATCGATGTAATAGCTAAATTACCTTACCCAACCAACGTAAAAGGTGTTAGAAGTTTCCTAGGACATGCGGTTTTTTATCGTAGGTTTATTAAAGACTTTTCTATGATATC
Source organism: Tanacetum coccineum (assembly GCA_026074375.1). NCBI lineage: Eukaryota > Viridiplantae > Streptophyta > Magnoliopsida > Asterales > Asteraceae > Tanacetum > Tanacetum coccineum. The sequence continues at coordinate 1,839 of BQNB010178468.1, forward strand.
CAAACCCATGACTCAACTTTTACTAAAAGACGCAAAATTTGATTTTTTTGATGATTGCAAAAAGGCATTTCATATTTTAAAAGAAATATTAACCACTGCGCCTATTATAATATCTCCAGATTAGAATATGTCTTTTGAACTAATGTGTGATGCTAGTGACTTTGCTGTTGGAGCTGTATTAGGACAACGAATGGATGAAAAATTCAAGCCAATCTATTACGCTAGCAAAACATTAAATAATGCTCAAGAACATTATACAACTACTGAAAAAGAACTTCTTGCAGTTGTTTTTGTGTTTGATAAATTTCGTCCTTATCATATTTTATCAAAAACTGTGGTTTACACTGATCATTCTGCTTTGAAGTACTTATTCAATAAACAGGATGCTAAACCTAGGCTTATACGATGGGTTCTGCTACTACAAGGATTTAATATTGAAATTAAAGACAAAAAAGGGGCCGAAAATTTAGCCGCAGATCATTTGTCTAGGTTAGAAAATCCTCACATGGAGATATTGACTGATAGGGAAATAGCTGATGAGTTCTCTGACGTGCATTTGATGATATTAAAAACTAAGTTTAATGACGATGAACCATAGTATGCGGATTTTATCAATTATATTGTCGGGAAAGTTGTTCCCCCAAAATGGACATCCAAAAAAGAAAGAGATCTTATTCTCAAGTCAAGAGTTATTTATGGGATGAACCCTATGCATTTAGATTATGTTTTGATAATATAATGAGAATATGTGTGGATAGGAGTGAAATCTTTAAAATTTTAGCGCATTGTCATTCAGGACCGACTGAGGGACATCATAGTGCTTTTGTTACAGCAAGAAAAGTTTGAGTCTGGATTTTATTGGCTCAGTGTTTTTAAAGATGCTAAAGAATACGTGATGAAATGTGATGCATGTCAAAGATCGAGAAATATATCATCAAGGAGAAAAATGCCTCAAAATAATATTCAGGTACGCGAAGTCTTTGATGTTTGGGGATTAGATTTTATGGGACCGTTTCCTTATTCAAAAGGCAATAAGTATATATTAGTAGATGTTCATTATATGTCCAAATGGGTTGAAGCTCAAGCATTACCAACGAATGATGCACGAGTGGTGGTTAAATTTTTAAGAGGATTATTTGCTATATTTGGGGATCCTAAGGCTTTGATTAGTGATAGGGGCATACATTTTTGTAATTCTCAGCTTGAAAGAGCTTTACAAAAATATGGTGTGACTCACATATTAGCCACAACATATCACTCTCAATCTAATGAGCAAACTGAATTTACCAACAGGGCTATTAAACGTATTCTAGAGAGATCAGTGGGGTATAATCTTAAGGATTGGTCAGAAAAACTTAACGATGCATTATGGGCCTTTAGGACAGCTTACAAAACACCCACAGGATGTACACCTTTCAGATTAGTTTATGAGAAAGCATGTCATTTACTAGTGGAAATTGAGCATAAAGCGTATTGGGAAACTTAATGAGTTAGCTGAATTGAGAGATAGAGCCTATGAGAATACTAGAATTTACAAAGAACGAACTAAGAAGATAGGGGACAAAGTACTATTATATAATTCTCGTTTGAAAATGTACCCAGGTAAGCTTAAATCAAAATGGTACGGTCTAAATATAGTTAAAATGGTATATCCATATGGGGCTGTAGAAATTACTGATAAGAGCGGGTTTAGTTTCAAAGTCAATGGACAACCCTTAAAGAAATATTACGAAGGTAACATTGATAGAGGGTGTGAATAAGTTTTCGAGTTCGTGGCAAAGACAACGTAAAGATGAAGGGAGTCTAACTTAAAGACTCTTCAATAAACAAAAGTGTTTGCCGAGAGACAACCCAGAATGCAATTTCAATTTTTGTATCAAGTCTGTCTGCCCAGTATGTCAATACGGCATATCCAACCCAATGGATACGGCGTATCGACTATCTTGTACAGTTATCGCCTTTTATTTTCTTATTCTAACCGAAGTTTATTTGGAGATACAATTGCTGTGATTTTCTTTATGTTAAGACTGAGAAGTACTAAACGTGAATGAAGTGATGGTATGCAGATAATCTAAAATCTTTTGTGTGTTGTTCATGCTGGTATTCAGACGATTTTCGCAACACAACACACATAGTTGCTCATAAACTCATCATGGAGGATCATACCGAGCAAATCTCAAGGGAGTTTTCGTTCTAATTCTTTATATTTCCTATATTTCATATTAAATTTATACAATGTGGGCATTGTATATCTCAAGTGGGGGAGGAGAATTAGAACGCTACTTGTCCTTATTTTCACAAGAATACGCCTAATTTATGCTTAATTTTTTTTTAAAAAATTAGCATGTTTTTACAGATTATTAGTTGCATAATCCGCACACATAACCCTTATTTCCATATTGTGAGGATTAAGCCTATTCCGTTTCCCCCATTTTACTAAAATTCCACAAATATATGAGTGTGCCGGTGATTGTAGTAAACTTTAGAACTTGGCTTGGTATACTATTCGAGACCACCATAATGAGTATTATTGTTACAATTGGAGTGACTTGTCTAGATTGGTAAATTTATAGTATTAAACCAAATGGCCTATGTCGTTTACAAATATTATGTGATATTAACTAACTACACTGGTTAGTTAACCCCCGTATAAAACCCTTTTGTTAATCTCATTTTAGAGTAAGATACCCTTAGAAAAACCTTCTAAGCCATTCCTTTTGTTTCTTACACCACTAAAACATGTTTCGTTACACCTTAGCCTACCCTATAGATTAAAGTCCGTGGTTGGTTGCTAGTTGCTTTTGTGTAAAATTATGTACATACTATGTTCGTGTGCGTATTTCTTATCTTTGGTTAGGTCGGGAATTGCACATTGCGATGGGAATGTGAAAGTAGTTTCTTTTATTTTTCGTGTGTTTACTACTTTCACTATTATTTTTATTTCTGGGTCATGAGCATTATGGAATTATTATCCAGATTTATTATGATCGTGAAGTGGTGAAATTTTACAACTTTATTTGCTTTTTTGATTTATTTAAAAAAAAATACAAAAATACAAAAAAGTGTAAGATAGAAAATAAGGAGAGGATCATCTAAACTTAACCGATTTTATTTTATGAGATAATCGATTATTTGTTGGTACGGGCTATAAACCATCGATGTAAATTATTGTTGTATATTATTTGAAGTTGGTCGTAAATTTAACCAACTATGTGTTTTTTGTATTAAGTGGTAGATATCGCCACTATTGTTGTACTATATTATGGATGAATGGGAGTTGGTTGTTATGAGAACGCCAACTACGTTTGTTTTTATGGATCGTTGAGAATGATGATTAAGACATCTTTGAGTCTAATTCGTATCTACCAAACAAAGCGTGTGTTTTTCGTGTTAAAGCGTGAGTTAGTCGGTGATTTGTGTCTTTTTCAAGGTTGTGGTCGGGAAAGCAGCTAGCAACATTATTGTTTATTGGTTGGACTTAATCTATCTATTTCGTTATTTTATTTTACACCGATTATATATGTTTTCCATGCCTAATCCCGACCCTATATCATTCTTCATCCTAACCTTTGGTTTACTCGAATGAGGGATTTGAGCAATCACATGTGTCTCATTCATGGATTTGAATGTGTGTGTGTGGTTTTGTCGCCCTTGTTGGTGTAATTATATTGGTTAAGATTACTTAATCATATTCTTTAGCTTATTCGAGTTAGAGAGTGAGCAATCACAAGTGTCGCAGTCATAGATTTGGGCGTGCATTTGTGGTTTTGTCGCCTTTTCTAGAATATTGGTATCGATAGAGATTAAAAAAGTGATCAACCCTTAAGCCTTGTCATATTCGCCCAATTTACCTTTATAGACTTGTTAATCCTTAGTTTTTGTGGTGGAGATGTGTATCCTTGCCAAGCTTATGATAGAATACTCGTCACGACCGAGCAATTGAGCGAACTACCAAATGTTACCACATAGATTAGTTGAGTGATTTGGGTGATTTCATTTCCTATTTCGTGAGGTGTTTGGTTGAGAACTAGTAATTGAATAAAAATACTTAAAGGAAAAATCCTAGACAACCGTTTGGGATACGTTTTCATAAGTTAAATCTAAAATCTACTTGAGGACAAGTAGGATTCAAGTGGGGGGATATTTGATGACATCAAATAACGTCTAATTATTAGCATCATTTATCCCATCTATATTACTCGTTTTATATTATTTTATATAAGATTTGATACTTAATCGCTTATCTTTATGAATCTCAGTTATTATCGAGCAATTGGTGAAAGTTAGAGAAAAGAACATGTTTTGGAGCATAAACGAAGAAGTTCAAGAAAGTCTGATGAATCTGACATCAATACGCCGTATCATTCTAGAAAGATACGCCGTATCCAGATGCATCGATGCGCCGTATTGGGAGGCGGTTAAAGAATATTCTGGAATATAATAATCGTGGAGCCCACGTTGAATACCCCCGATACACCGTATTGGCCTAACCTATACGCCGTATCGACCAGATTTGCGAACCTATAAATAGAAAACATAACATTTGGTTTTAATCAAGCTTTTAACCACCAAGTACGATTCTCAGACTTAGAAGATAATTTTAGAAGATAAGAAGGTCCTGCAAGTGCATTAATTCCATAGGAAAGCTCTTGTAATCATTATACTCCGCTATAATCGTTCGATTAGCGTATCATTTTCTATATGAACTCTACTTTAATCGTTCCGAATATGATATTGTGTATTGTTACAGAGATTATGGGCTAATACCTGTAGGTATTAGCCAAGTTTATGATAATTTAATGTTTTGATTTGTTTATATCGATTGTTTACTCTTTCGTTGCATGTTGATTATGTTTATCACGTCATACCCGTTTATGTGCTTGATTATGTTTTCATCTATCATTCAACTGGATCTAGGATTATAAATAAAGCGTTGTAACGTAGTCGTTATTTGGGCTATAGGCTAGAGTCTGAGATAGATACTACATATAGCTTATCTTTATAACGAGATCACTAGGACTATAAATAAAATCTTGTTTCTACTTTTGGTTAAATGAATGATAGACTAAGGTATCTTAGGACTATAAATAACGTTTTGTCTCGCTGGGTAGTTAAGTGGATTGTAGACTACTAGTATAAAGATAACCATTAGGATATAAGTTGGTAAAGCCTCGATGAGCTAGGTTTCAATATTGTTACCTAGATAGATTACAATCGATGGTGTGAACTTTATGTGCGTTTGGTTGATTGTGACGGGATTAACCTTTATATAAACCTAGAGTTTGAGGAGAAGTACCACCTGACTTTAGAATGATATACCACCAACGAAAGTAGTACAATCATTGCACACATAGACAATTCATACATTCTTTTAAATAAACTTGGTTAATACGTTTTCCTCACATAAGTGCTTGAACTCTTCTTTATCGTTTGTTTATCTGCTTGTGTGTGTTATTTGTCTCATTTATTGCTTTATTACTTTATATTAAATCAAAACTCATGTCAGTCTCGCAGTTTGAACCCCTTATTTGCGTTAGTTTAGGTTTGATTAGGATTAATTAGGTTTAACTTAGATAATTAGAATACTAGTAAATTAGGTATTAACGCTCACTCTTAGTGATCGACACCATACTTACCAACGAAACCTTCAATTCAGATCAGGTTCACTGCCGTTTGTTTAGTTAATAGGTAAAGTCGACAAAAAATAATTAGTAAAACTTGATAATATAACATTACCTATACTAAACGACACATCAAGCATCTTAAAATTCTACAACCCTTCCCCTATGTCTTTGAACATGTGGGTACCCCGTTCGAAGGACAGGAGTAGTTTCCCTTGCACGTACTGGCCTCGGTTCCATCTCTTTCTCTCTCTTTATTATACTCCTCACTGTAGTAGTCCAATTCAGTGCGGAGGTCTTCATTATGAACTTGTCCTCTATGATCCCTTAGGAGATATTCGAGAACCTCATAGTTGGCTTCTACGAAAGCTGGGCTAATAATCAAATTAGGATTAGCCAAAGTGGATGCACGATTGGTGAGTGGCGTATTTTCTGGAGACCTGACGGTGAAAGTGGAGGCGGTTATGGGTGGTAGTTCACCCACGTTTGGATCGGGTAAAGGGGTGAGTGTCGAGAAACCCGACGGTGGTGTGTCTTCTCTTCCGCTTGTCAAGCTGGAAAAGTAGGTTAGGTAGTTTTTACCGTTATTGACTTGGTTTTAATGGGACTAATTGTAGTGGTCCTACGGATGGCGCCACTAATTGTGCAATATTGGGCACGACCAGGCTTCGATGGTGATCGAAGAGTTTGAGGGTGGTGATTGAACTACCAAGCCGTAGATAACCTATGACAAAACAAATGCAATACGTTAAGTGAAGCACAGGGGATGACCTTGCGAATCACCTTCGACGTGAGAGTAAGTATGTGCTTTGGATGATAATAAGTATGTGCAAAGTATGAAGTAGGTGTGAAAAACGTAAATCAAACCTGATGACCTTGCCATCTATTTATAGGTGATGAAATAGGCTGAAACAAGGCTCTGCACATAAGCTAGTGATCGTGGGGGTGTCCCGCGATTTAAGGGAGATTCCAGGGTTTAGTGTACCACGATCTCTACCTTGGCGGGAAAGCCTAGGTAGAGAGGAAAACGTGGGTTTTGACCTAGTCAGATGTTACCTCTGCCCTAGTTTCAGCGAAGGGAGCACCACGAGGGTTGTTGGCCTTCGAGTGGCGAATTCCTATACTGGTAACCATCGCGAAGATGATTTTACGCCACTAGAAACTATTCGAAGGTTTCTAGGTGCCATTAAGAGTAGATCTCTTTCGAGCTTGGAGGGGAGGCCTTCAAGCCGAATCGGAGGGTACGTCATCAGTGGCCATGAATGTGTAATGCCGACACATGAGTATATTAGGAAAATAATTAAGGATGCAAATGAGAATGATCATTTTACACGTGACCCAAGGCTTAGTGGGGTTGAGTATCTAAATGCTGAAGGGGGTATCGCAAGTGGTTATTTTGGCGATATGAAAACCTTTTGCAAGAACATAAAACTTGAAAAGGTTGTAGCAGTAATCAAGTCTTGTACGCCGAATGCGTTGGGTGAGCTAATAGTTACACTAAAAGATCCTTTCGGTATAATGGTACAATTTTTATAGTACCAATTCATCACAAAGGTCCTTACAAAAGGGTTATGACAAAGATCTTATCACCGTAAGCGTTGTTTTTGATATTCATAATGTTTTGATGTGTTTCCCCTAAACATAGCTATTATCTTAACTTTAACGTGAGAAACTTAGTTAAGGTTTTCAATAAGATACGCATTTTAGTGTTATGCATATGTTTGGTTTTTTAATGTTTAGGTTTTTATTCATACGTTTACGTTTTTAATTATTCTAGTACCGTTTTTAATTTATGAATAATAAATGTTTTAATTTTTAATAAAAAATAAGTTAACCGGTGATGGTGCTAGTGTGACCAAGTGAAAATGAGTCAGGATAAAAATGTGAAGAAAGAAAGTTAAGATAACAATAAGATTGAGGGTAAAAGCTTTATATTAACAACATACTTTCCATATTTTTTCGACTTGATATATTTACTTTTTTATTAACAATGAAACCCACGTACTTTCAAATTTTGTCTCGACTTGAAACACATTATATACTAACGGTCTTTTTTAAGAAAAAATGTGGCAACGTTGGTCTATTTAGCCAACGAACGTTTGCAAAGTTAGTCCTTTATACTAACGACTGTTTTTAATTAACTAAAAATTTGGTTTTCTTAAAAAAATATTTTCTAACTAATTTTTTTAGTTAATTAAAAACGGCCATTAGTATAACAACTTTAGATTATTTTAGACTATTTGTTTTGTGTCTTTATTTAACACCAATTAAATGTGTACCCATGGCTAATCCTTAACCTTTGGTTTTACTCAAATGGGGGAATTGAATGCAATCATGTATGTCTATTCCATCGTTATGGATGTGTATATATGATTTGTCGCCCTTGTTGGTGTAACGCCTTTGGAGAAGGATTAGAATATCCATACCCTATATCATTCTCCATCCTAACCCTTGGTTTTACTCGAATTGGGATTAAATGTAATCAGATATGTCTATTCCATCGTTATGGATTGATATATGGTTTGTCACCCTTATTGGTGTAACTCTTTATCGTGAAGATTGTAGAATTATTCACAACCCGTGTAAACTTTTGTTTTCACCCTTAAAGAGCTGTTTAGACCCGTAATTCTTAGCTGGTGAAGATTTGTGTACTTTTCAAGCATATGATAGAATACATGCTAAGATAGTGCAACTGAGTGATCAGCCCGAAAAATGAAACACTTAGACTAGAATAAGCGTTGAGTGATTTTTGATCCCTTTTTTCGTGAGGTGCTCGGCTTTGATGTCTCTAGCATAAGTAAATTATGATGTTATTTCTCTAAGTTAAACTAGAGAAATCTTTTTATAAATTATTCTAACAGTTCTACCTGAGTGCAAGTAGAAGTCAAGTATGGGAGGGGTATTTGATAACATCAAATAGTTAATACTTTTTAGTATCAAATTTCCTATGAAAATGCTTGTAATTATGTTATAAATATATGAAAACAATACTTAATCACTTATATTTAGTTTTCAGAAAAAATGCGAGCATTGGAGCAAAAGACACGGGATTTGACCTCCCCGTAAGAGTTACGCCGTAATCAAGATTAAAGAAGAAATGAGTCAGCATCAGTGGTTACGGCGTAACCACTCAATCACCTTTACGCCGTAACATGTACATTAAAGAAGGATTACGTATCCTAGTCAGCGTTACGGACGGCGTAAAACATGACCGTTACGGTTACGTGTAACACAAATTAAAGCCTGGTGGGAGATTGGTGAACACATCAACATTATAAACGACTGGGTTCTCTGCCCGTTAGTGCGTGAATCGGTAGACGAGTTTTATAAATATAAAACTTGGCAATTATTATTTAAAAGAAAATAAACGCATCATTTATGTGTTTGGATATTTCCATTTTGAGGGTTTCATATTGAAAGTTTGATTGGGGTGCTGTGTTGAACTTGAAGTTGAATGAATCTCAGTATTAGTTGGGTGCTAGTTAGGACATTAGAAGAGTATAAAATCTGGGGCATGACCTGTTATGCTTCAGGGAGTATGGTTTTGAAGGTTGAATATTTGTAGCTAATAATGCAATTGCATTTTACTTATTTTGTATGTGTTACATCTCTGTTACTTTCAGCTTTGTAACACTTTCAAGTTTTAATGCAAATTTGAGATTTTTAAGTCAATTTACAATTCCAAGTGTTAAGTTTCTTTATTGTGTTGTTTTGTGTTCAAAAAGCTCTCAGTACAGCTTGTTTATAAGCTGCTTTCATTAAGTAAATTTAAAAAGTCAAGTAGTTAAGAGAAAACACTCTCAAATATCACCAAGCTTATTTTATGGATGATTTAAGCAGTCTGGATGGGGCTTATGGACATACTAGCTGCGTTTTATGCAATGCTTTGTAGATTCGTTTCGTTTGACTTGTTTTGAGCAAGGGTGTTGTAAGTCTCTCTTTTTCTTGTTTTTTCTTATTTACTGCAGAACTGCTTATAGTGCTTAGTTGTTACCTATATTTGCTTATTTATGCTTTATCATGATGTTTAGTTCTTATCTTGCTTAGCTATTAGTTTAAAAGTGACTTATGCACACTTTCTGAGTTAATATTGGTAGTATGCTTAGTTAAAACTGTTAGATTGATTCAGCTTATTTAAGTGCTTATTCTTGATTGAAGTCTGCTTATAAATGTCTTATTTTGTCATTTGATAATCTGTTTTAAATAATTTAGGACCTAATCAGCTTGAAATAAAAAGAAAAATGAGTTTTAAGAGATGTTTGGAACAAGCAGTACTAACTCCAAGTTAGTACTGCTGGTTCATTTTTGCTAGATTTTAAAGCTAGCAGTACTAACTTAAAGCTAGCGGTACTAACTCCAAGTTAGTACTGGTAGTTAAAACTGTTAGTACTGGTGGTTCATTTTAGCTTATCAGCTTATTATTTCTGCTTATTTAAGATTTCCTTAGCTTTTTAGAGTAGATTAAACCATTTTCCTTTACTGTCTTTAGGAGTAAGCTTATTTAAGCTTATTTTCCTTTTCAAAGTATTTTCAATAGTGTATCAGTTTGTAGCCTGAGTGCTTATTAGGGTTAGTTAAATATCTGTTTTAGCTTATTTGCTTATTTCTTGTTTCATTGTGTTTTGTTAAAGCTAGCAGTACTAACTTAAAGCTAGCAGTACTAACTCCAAGTTAGTACTGATAGTTAATACTGTTAGTACTGTTGCTAGTACTGCTGAGTTTCCTTGCTTAATTTAGCTTAATTGCTTTTTGAATTTGCTTATTTAGAGTTAGCTTAGCTTATTTGATTTGTCTTAAGCTTATTTGAGCTTATTTGTGTCTTAGTATAAAAGTTTTAAGTGTTTTTACATTCTTATATAAAAGTTTTAAGTGTTTTTACCATTCCTAGCTTTTAGGCCTGCTCTAGCTTATTTTCCTTGCTTCTCTTCTCGTGCATTTGCTTATTAGTGTTAGTACCCAATCATTCCTTGTCTTATTCAAACATCGATTATCAATTCGTCTTTCGATTTTCCATTCAAGCCTCGTTGGGACATAACGACCCGGGAACACTCTATACTGCTTCCGGTTTCATTGATTTCGCGAGATTTCGTCCCTTGTTGTATATTTATATATGTTTGTATTTATTTATGTATAATAAGAGGTGAGAGATCGTGCTAGTCACTTACAAATAACGTTAGATGCTCGACTCATTGTTTGTCCCCGACTCCCTACTTTTTAGGATAATTTTATATTTATCACAGCATAATTGTTAATACAAAATTCCAATAGAAAATGAATGATAAATTAGATCAAGAATCAACTTAAATACTTATTAAAGCAGTATTTTTTTTTTGAACATCAACTTATATTAAAACGCTAGCAAGGAGCTAGAAAATGATTACATGGAAATATAAAGAGGATTCTTTAAC
>BQNB010178470.1:0-12867 GCA_026074375.1 Tanacetum coccineum
TTTTGTCACAAAACAACCAAAAACCTCAAACGGATATGACACCATTTGGGTCATTGTCAATCGCCTTACCAAATCCGCACATTCCATACCTACTCGAGCGACTGATAGTATGGAAACTCTTACAAGGTTATACATCAAAGAAATAGTCTCTCGACATGGCGTGCTAATCTCTATCATCTTGGATCGTGATAGTCATTTCACATCCAGATTCTGGCAATCGCTACAAAATGCTTTGGGTACTCAACTAGACATGAGTACAACATATCATCCTGAAACTGATGGACAAAGTGAAAGAACCATCCAAACACTCGAGGACAGGCTACGAGCTTGTGTCATAGATTTCGGAAAAGGATGGGATAAACATTTACCATTGGTAGAATTTTCGTACAATAACAGTTATCATGCCAGTATCAAGGCAGCACCATTCGAAGCACTTTACGGACGAAAGCGTAGATCACCTGTTTGCTGGGCCGAAGTTAGAGATTCTCAACTTACGGGACCAGAAATAATTCAAGAAACCACTGAAAAGATCATACAAATTCGTCAATGCTTGCAAGCTGCAAGAAATCGACAAAGAAGTTACGCCAATGTAAGGCGAAAGCCTTTAGAATTTCAAGTTGGAGATCGTGTTATGTTAAAAGTATCACCCTGTAAGGGTATCTTTCGATTCGGAAAACAAGGAAAGCTTAATCCACGATACATTGGACCATTCAAAATTCTTGAACGAATTGGCCCAGTGGCGTACAAACTAGAGCTTCCTGAAGAGCTTAGTAGCATCCACAATACTTTCCACGTTTCTAATCTCAAGAAGTGCTTATCCGACGAATATCTCGTTATTCCAATGAAAGAACTTCAACACGACGACAAGCTCAACTTTGTAGAAGAACCAGTAGAAGTTATGGACCGTGAGATCAAGCAACTCAAGCGAAGTCATATTCCTATAATCAAAGTACGATGGAACTCTAAAAGAGGACCAGAGTTTACATGGGAACGTGAAGATGAAATTTGTGCCAAATATCCTTATCTGTTTTCAATCATCTCTTCGAAATCCATTTAAATCTCGGGACGAGATTGCTGTAAGGATGGGGGATTATAACAACCTACAATTTTCATAAATGTAAATATCCATCTATTAAGTTAGATGATGTACAATCTATCAGTTATATATGAACTCACCTTTTTTAGGGAAATTTTTCGCTTTATTACATTACATTACTTACTTTGCCAATATCTCAATATGCAATATAACCTGCATAACTAAAGTTAACAGGCTCAGGCAACCTATCTATGGCAATCCTATCTTCATATATGTCAAGCAAACATCATAACATGTCAAGTCAATATCATAATAACATAAACAACTCAAAAACTATTTTTAACTATTTAAAACATAAAATCCTATTTTTAAACTTAAAATTAAAAGTTAAACTGAAAAATTAAAAATTAAAAGTGTAAAAATTGATTTTACTGAATGGTAAATAAATAGTATTTTTATTTAAAACTAAAAACTATTTTTTTGTAATTTTCTGAAACTTTTTATATTTTTTTATGAGTTTTCTAAAATTAAAACCTACGGAAATTCCAAGAAAATAATAAAATAAAGGGAAAAATATGAAAAATTCAAGAAAAATCTAAGACCTAATAAAGAACACAAGAAAAATTAAAGGAGTGACACAGCTTAAGACATAAGCTCTATAAAAGCTTATAAAAGCACTACAACTTATTGTTTATAAAGGAAATGAAAATGTGTGTACAAGTATTAGATTGTGCAAGACATGGTTGGATGAGCTATTGAAGCACAATGGTAAAACGTATGGACTATGAGGGAGAGGTCTTGGGTTCGAGGTCTGGCAACCCCTTTTTGCTATTTATTTTATTTTTGCTTATTTAACAAAACTAAGAGTTGGAACTTAAAGAGGACACAATTTTAAGCAACTTTAAAACTTCACTTTTGGTCTGAAAATGTCTAAAAAGCTCTGTAACAGCTTATTTATAAGCTGACATCAGTAAGTTGGTATTTGAGCTCATATTTGCTTGGTTACACTAAAACAGTTGCACAAGCTTCAATATAAGCTCAAATTACAAACTAGAAGCTGATTAAGAAACCTTAAGATTAGTACTAACTAGTTTTAACAAGCTAGAATCCTAACTAATACTTAAACCTAACTGAATTTTTAGGATTAAACCTGCAACTCAGAAATAAAAGCTAAAGGTACAAAATCAAGTTAAGCTATTATGAGTTTTAAGCTATGAATGAACCTGAGCTTTTGGAAACTAGATTAACAGCTTATAGACTATAGATTCAACTTATGAAAACAACTACTCAAAGCTAGAAATTAAAAATTAAAAGCTAAGGACAGAAACTACTTTTTTAGCTTTTTGAAAACTTTAAGAGCAATTATACCTAGGCAAATAAGCTAGGAATTGAAAATTAAGGCTAAAACTAGATTAAGCTATGTTTTAACTAAAAGCCTACTGAATTTAAAACCTTAGACCCTAAAATTTACTAGCCTAAATGTATCCAATAAATCAGCAGTAGTAACTATGGTTACTACTGATGATATGGTATGAAAATGGGTCAAATAGCACTTGCAGGCAACCAAATTGGTTTGACCTGCACTAAACACACTAAATGAAAGCAATTGAACACTTAAATAACAAAAACCAAGCTTCTTAAAGCTTGGTTCAAAAACCAATCAACTAGCTAAAAAACACTATCCTCCCCTGGTGCAGGAAGGATTAAAAGAGCTCAAACTTTTGAAATTTTGCAATCTAACTTGAAAAATTAGTTTAACTAACCATTTTAGACCTAATCAAAGCTGAACCAAAAACTTTTATCTAAAACCTTTGACTTTTAAAGGTCAAACCACTTTAAACCAAACACTCCTTTATACATTGACAAATTTGATTAAACTAATGATTTTGAAAATTAGCTAACTAAACCTTGTTACCAGATATCATTAAGCTTATAACAAACCTAATAAACACAAATCAATAGTCACTTAAGCTAAAATCAAGATCTACCACTAATTATCTTACTATTATTTTTGGTTTTATTATGAACATTTAAAGACAGAAATTAAAATCTAAGATTACATTAACTAAGCTAAGACAGATTAAAATTATGATTAATAAGCATAATTAGATGATGAAAAGCACAAATAAGCAACAACTAATTAATAAGAAAAACTAATAAGCAAGTGAGCAAATATTAAGCTAGTAATGAAAAGGATCAAGGAATTTAAACAGGAAACTTACACAAGCTTCAGCTAAACAGAAGCAAAAACTTAAATACCAGCTACAAGCTCTAGCTTATCCAAATGGATAAGCTAGTATAAGTCCATGGGAGCTCATCCATGTTTAGAAAAAAAATAAAAAAAAAAAAAAAAAAAAAAAAAAATCCCATTCCAAAAAGCTCAATAGTCTAATGGTTAGGGTAATTAACTGGTTTTAAATATTAAGTAAGATTAAGACCAAGTTAAACTCAAATCATGAGCTTATAGACTCATGAGAGCTGGTAAGAGCTTATAGGAGCTTATGAGCATTTAGCTTAACAATTGAGGAAAAATGAAAACTTATAGGTGAAAAAGAGAGAGAGCTTATGACAAATGTAAACAATGAATTTCATTCACTTAAAACTTTGATTACATTACTTGAAAAGGAAATTACAAATCATTTAAGAAAAATTACATTAAGCTAAAAATGAATTTAGGTAAACTATTAAAGTACTCATACCTTCCTTGTGTGTTAAAGAAACTCTATTGGTGGCCTAACATAAAGGCAATCATTGCAGAATATGTTGGCAAATGTTTGACATGTTCTAGAGTTAATACAGAATGTCAAAAGCCATCCAGCTTATTGGTACAACCAGAAATTCCTATGTGGAAATGGGAAAGAATAACAATGGATTTTGTTACAAAGCTACCCAAAACCTTAACTGGACATGACACCATCTGGGTCATTGTCGATCGCCTTACCAAATCAGCGTATTTCATTCCCACTCGAGCGACTGATAGTATGGAAACTCTTACAAGGTTATACATCAAAGAAATAGTCTCTCGACATGGCGTGCCAATTTCCATCATCTCGGATCGTGATAGTCATTTCACATCCAGATTCTAGCAATCATTGCAAAATGCTTTAGGTACTCAATTACATATAAGTACATCATATCATCCTGAAACTGATGGACAAAGTGAAAGAACCATCCAAACACTTGAAGACATGCTACGAGCTTGTGTTATAGATTTCAGGAAAGGATGGGATAAACATTTACCATTGGTGGAATTTTCTTACAATAACAGTTATCATGCTAGTATCAAGGCAGTACCGTTCGAAGCACTTTATGGATGAAAGTGCAAATCACCTGTTTGCTGGGCCGAAGTTGGAGAAGTTCAACTCACAGGACCAGAAATAATTCAAGAAACCACTGAAAAGATGGTACAAATTCGTTAACACTTGCAAGCTGCAAGAGATCGACAAAGAAGTTACGTCAATGTAAGGCGAAAACCTTTAGAATTTCAAGTTGGCGATTGTGTTATGTTGAAAGTATCACCTCGTAAAGGTATATTTCGATTCGGAAAATGAGGAAAGCTTAATCCCCGATACATTGGACCATTCAAAATCCTTAAATGAATTGGCCCAGTGGCATACAAACTCGAGCTTCCTAAAGAGCTTAGTAATATCCACAATACTTTCCAAGTTTCTAATCTCAAGAAATGCTTATCCGATGAATCTCTCATCATTCCAATAAAAGAACTCCAACTCAATGACAAACTCATTTTTGTAGAAGAACCAGTGGAAGTTATGGATCGTGAAATCAAGCAACTAAAGCGAAGTCCTATTCCTATAGTCAAAGTGCGATGGAACTCTAAAAGAGGACCAGAGTTTACATGGGAACGTAAAGACGAAATTCGTGCCAAATATCCTCATCTATTTTTAAACATCACTTCAACATCAAAATAAATCTCGGGACAAGATTTCTGTAAGGATGGGGGACTATAACAACCCACAATTTTCATAAATATAAATATCCATCTATTAAGTTTGATGATGTACAATCTATCAATTATATATGAACTCACCTTTTTCAGGGAAATTTTTCGCTTTATTACATTACTTACTTTGCCAATATCTCAATATGCAACATTTCTTGCATAACTAAAGTTAACGGGCTCAGGCAACCTACATATGGCAATCCTATCTTCATATATGTCAAGTAATCATCATAATATGTCAAGTCAATATCATAATATCATTATTAAAAAGTACATTACTCATATAATGTGTCATTTGCAACATTATATCAAAACGGGCTTTAAACCGTTATCGTATATCTCTAAAACCCTAATATCATGAAAGATTAACATCTAAAGTGAATGCACAAGCTACTAAAGCATATGTACAAGTAATATAACATCTCATTTGAAATATAAACTCCCTCCAAGTCAAAGTACAAGTCTTTAAAAACTCAATATACAAGTCATTAAGCATGATCTCTAAAATAGCCGTTTTACCTCCGTTTTCATTCTAATTTCTTCACCATCACTTGTGTACAAGCTACTACACTCAATATACAATATGTAAACCCTAATTATTCTATTCATAAGATTTTATACATCTTTTTTCACTCAAAACCCTAATTCAAAACCCTAAACCCTAAAACTGAGCTAGTTTCTAAACCATGACTCGTTTCTTGATTTTTATCCATTGTAAGCCTAAACCAATACTCAAATAAGTTGTAATAACATTAATTACAACATTCTTAATCACTTTACATCATCATTTTTGTAACACCCCCAAATTGGGTCACAGCGGAATAAGGGTCCGGGGCGTGTTACTTCTGAGATCAATAACACAAGATAATATAAGAACGACCAAAAAGTCATTTAAAACTGATACATTGGATTTAACAAAAGGTTATGCTACAAAAGCCCGAAGCTTTACTTATTGACTTGTTATTATTACAAAGATTTCCAGCCCATAACAGATATACAAAATGTAATGCGACTAAATCTTTAATGCATGACTTCAAAATATAACTACCAATGTATCCTTCGCACCTCGTGCTTAATGATCTCCTGAAAAACATTGCATTTAAAACGTCGACATAAAGTTGGTGAATTTCATAGGTTTATGTAAATGTATATGCAGGACCTCAGACTTTCCCCGTGATAATGCAACAGATGCAGACATCACAAAATGTAATTATGTTTTCCTAAGCTCATGACACCGAAGCTCGACATAAATGAATACAATATATAAATATTGCCTACATTGCCCGTGATGATGTTCAACCCGTAACATACAAAATCCGACATGATATACGTTTTTACGTTTTAATCTAGTGCCCTAACTCCTCAAACATCATTTACTGAACTGACTATGAATTATGATGGCACACGCCGAACTGGTGTTATCGATAATCTTTTTATATCAAATTCAACATCAATATTAAAAAATTACAGTTTTCAATCAAACTAAGTCTTAACAATATTCCCAGGTTAATGTGACGTATGTCGTTACTATTCATTTATATTACATTTGCTATCAATTTCCCTATACCGTTCAGGTGAGTTCATAGCCTCGCTTTTCAATCTTTTTATAAACCCGCGAGGGGGATACATGCTATAAACATGAATGCAATTATTTCTGTATGCTATTTCAATTTACTATTGCCTAAGTAACTGCTTTGCCTTTAAGTCCCCAATATCATGAACCGTTAATTACTCTCCGTAGTAGTAAGCGCGAATGTTGTGAATAGATCTATTTGGGCTGGACTCCCCGTTGGTGTATCCAATTACGATAACCAATTGCACATCATTAGAAATCACGCGGATGTTTTGGCAAAGGCATCCGCAGGGGCAATAATGTATCACTATACCCTAAGGCTTCGGATTCATGAGCTAATGGCAATAATAAATATGTTTTCAATACTGGTGCATATTTCATTAACGTAATCCCAATATCGCATTTGCATTCAAATTATATTACTTAAACCTATGGATTTCACTCAACCTTTGTGTTGACTTTTTAGCATGTTTTATCTCAGGTAACTAATGGCATAGAGTGGCGAGGACTTGAAGATGGAAAAACTGTTATCATTCAAATGTTGTATTTTAGATTTTGGGACCTCTCTTTTGTAAAAACTCTGATGAAATAATGAATGGTAACTTATTTTAAAAAACGACTCTTTTGATTCGTTTTCTATGATTATGACTGTTGTACCTTTGAAGTAATACCACAGATTAGCTTCCGCTACTATATGTAAAAATGGGGGTGTTACAAATTTTGTATCAAGAGCCAACGTTATAGAGAACAAGGTTGAAACCTTAACTATAACTACTTTTCTTTTTCCATGCAAGAAAGTCCTCCGTGCCGCTATATCTTCTGGAATGGTATGTAAAGATACATAACTATTATACTATTATATAAATAACTTATATTATTTTCTACTCAGTTATGTCTTCGTCCCCTCGTTCTACTATCACTTCATCTGAGTTCGATATGGAAAAAGCTTTTTCCTTTATGAATGTTCATAACTATACTTCAGCTTCGTCAGCTACATCGGGACGCACTTCTTTTAAATCTTCGGAAGACTCTAGGAATGGTATGATCCCGTCAACATTCTTACTTTTCTATAAAAATCCGTACTCAAAGGACGTATAATCATTTTATGCTAAAGAATCACTTATTCCACCACCAGATCCTATCACTCCACCAGCTATTTTAACTCCATCTCCGATATTATCACCTTCACTATTGTTTGATCCTCGAATATCTTTGTTCCTGAAGAATTTTACCGCCTAAAAAGGCCCAATCCATCCCCATCTTCTCCTAAACTACATTAATAAAAGTATCTCGAAATCAAACCTATGATTTAATATCACCATCTTTGTCACTTTATACTCCTACCCCCACCTTAGATGTTTGAAATAAGAAAAAGTTCTATCAAGGAACATCTGAAGCATCATGAGAAACAAATCGAAGATATTTTATATTACTTAGAAGAACTTTATTTTCACTGGGGGGGCATGAGAAAATTAAAAGAGAGATCTTATAAATGGTTGGATAATTCATACAGAGATTTTGAAGAAGTAAAATAACAAACTTAAGGGGCCCGCGACAGATACTTAAACTACAAAAGAAGCATATGGGACAGAGAGACAAGATTTCTTTTGTTCACTTTAGGATTTCTGATTTAGAAATAACCCTTGAGGATATCCAAGATCGCCATCAACTATATATGAAGAATCTTATGGAACACACTTCATAAACTTCAAGACTACTAGATCGAAACCTTAACTTTTTTTTATCTAAGGACACATAGTATAAGTAGCAACACCTGTCAGATCTTAGGTTATGTAAGATAAGTTATCTATAAATAAAGTTGAAATTCCATTTTACCTTATCGTTTCAATATCATATATGTCATTTCTTGTTATCTCCGTCTTCATCATCAATTAACTAGGCCACCACCCGATTATCCCTTCAATGAGTTTATCTATGCAGAGTTAGATAACTCATTATAAATCATACTACGACCACTGAGAAGTGAACTAATCCTGAGGAATCTAATAAGTCAAATGCTTGTTTGAACGTTCATATATGAAAATCTTAAATTCCAAAACTTCTACAATGTAATATCAAGGAATATGCATTTCTTGTTAGAACATGCCTTCAAAATTCACACAATCATTTTCAAATATCACTAAGTATGAAAATTTTATTTTTTTATTACAATGACTTGTGTATGACTATCCATTATATGGTTCCTATTACGGTTATTTATGTGATAGAATGCCTCCCAAAAGGATGTCAACATCTGAAGCACCAGTCCTGACTCATGCTACCATCGAGAAACTAGTTGCTCATAGCGTTGCCACAGTTCTGGAAGCCAAGCAGCAATTGTGGGCAAGTATTTAAACAATCCCAACTCATAAACTAAGAAAAAACTCTTGTTGAGGAAAAATGCATTAGAGAAGTTTACAAGTTACAACCTTTCTACTTCAACGGTTACGGACGGAGCTGTTGTCTCATTCGCTGGTTTAAACGGTATTTGAATCGATATTTTCTGTAAGCCAGCAAATGTTGACTGAGAAGAACAAAGTGAGATTTATTCTGTTAATATCTCACTAAGGTAAGATTTGTTCTGGTGGGAATTCATTTTGCCTGTCTATTGGAATAGAAGAAGCTATAAGATCACCTGGTTGAAATTTTAAAAGACTCTTGATAGAATAGAAGTATTGTTCCTCAAATTTGAGATTAAGAAAATGGAAGAAGCCATTACCATGACCCAGAAGTTAATAGAGCAGGTAATAAAACACAATTCTGTACAAGAAACCAATAACCATAAACAAAAGTTTGATAACAACCCCAATGACCGCCCAAAAAAACAAAACCTTCCAACAATTGTAACAACGACAACAATCACAACCGTAACAATGATCACCACCACCAGCAGAATAGAAAAAACAAGATACCTTCAAGGTTATACTGCCAGCAAATGGGATTTACTGGTAACCGTCCTTCGTGTACAAGATGGCACCTACATCACATAGGACTTTGCACTGTCAAGTGTCGGACTTGCAATGAAGTAGGTCATCTGACGAGAAACTGCAAAAACAAAGGACCCCCGAACTACTAGATTAGATCCTAGTTATAGTTATGTTAGAACCTAACCATAGGATGTGTGGTATAAATAAAACACTTGTCAAATCTTAAACAATGTATAGTATAAAGGCAAGTTGTTTCAAGAATATAATACAATCGTTTTATACCTTCACATTTCTTAGTACCATTATCTAGTGTAGCCTCTCTGACTTTGTAAAAACCTAACCTTTCAAAATTAATCTATTTCAACATTCATCATTGGTATGATTAATTATCCAAGCATCATGCCAATATTTTATGCGACAAGAAAGCCATCCACATTTCTATCGACGGTAAAACTTTGATCACTCGAAGTGACCAAAACAAAACCCGACTAAATTTTTTATCCTGTATAAAACCGAAAGGTATATATCCAGGAGATCCATTTTTCTTCTTATCCTTCAGAATATATATCAATCACCAAGAGTTGAATAAACTTACCTATCACCCAGAATCAATGACTTATTCGATCAACTTCAAGGTTCAAGCGTTTACTCAAAAATCGACTTAAGATCAGACTATCATAAATTGAGAGTAAGGAATGAAGATATTCCTAAGACTGCTTTCAGAACGAGATACGGACACTATTATAATTTAGTAATTCGTTTAATTATAACATATCTACCATATTATAGATCTAATGAATCAGGTTTGTGATGTTTGATAAACCATAATGTAGAAAAATTCATAATGGTGTTCATCACATTGATATTCTTATCTACTCTTATAACAAAGAAGAACTCTAAGAATAATATTGAAATTACTCAGAAGGGAGGAATTGTATGCCGAATTCTCCAAGTGTGATTTATGGATCGATATCGTGTGATTTAATGTCTCATTATCCTTCTCATAGTTTTATCTTCTACCTAATACTGTTTTGATATCATGTTTTATGTTTAAATAGGATGATTTATAATCATCTTATTGAAATAAACTAGGACGCTTCTTCCTTTGAATAAGGAAATTATAAACCTCCGAATTATTAATTTATAAATTCTCAATTTACATGGATTGGACAGCCTTGTTTGTAAATGACAAATTATAAATAAGTTGGCTTATGTATGACATTCGTACAAACCAGTTTCTTTCAAATCTGTTTGTACAAATAAATTCCTTTTCTTTATTATCATTATCACCTTCATATGGTTAAATCTCTTAACATTATCTATAAATTTCCAAATTTATATCCAATATGATTGCAACTCTCTTACAATTCATAATCATTGACATCACTTCGGCATTCGGTAAATCTCGAGACCAGAAATAATTCAAGAAACCACTGAAAAGATCGTGTAAATGCGTCAACACTTGCAAGCTGCAAGAGATCGACAAAGAAGTTACGCCAATATGAGGCGAAAGCCTTTAGAATTTCAAGTGGGACATTGTGTATGTAAACTGTATACCTCGAAAGATCTTTCGATTCAGAAACAAGGGAAAGACTTAATTCTGATACATTGGACCATTTGAAATCCTTGAACGAATTGGCCCAGTGGCATACAGACTAGAGCTTCCTAAAGAGCTTAGTAGTACTTTCCACTTTTCTAATCTCCAAGTTTCTCTCTAACAATCCAACCCACATATCACTTATTGTTCTTGGTTGATTCATTAGATTACTAGTATTCTACAAAAACCAAAGCTAGCACACTTGAAAACCCTAATTTCCTTATAAAACCCTAATTTCCTTTTCTTGCTTCCTTGCTTGCAAATGCTTAACCAAGTCTTAGATCCTTCTTAGAATACCTTAAATATGATGTGTGTATGCTTGTATAATGATATAAAATCAAACTATGGATTTGGTTTTGTTGGTGTTTTGAGCCGTGGGGTATGTAGAGTGACAAAGGGAGTGTTTTTATGATTTTCTTGTAAAGAAGTGAAGAGTATAAGTTCTTAGCTCACACATGCATGCATATATATACTACTTGGTGATCATATGTGATATTTTTGATGTCTAGTTGATCATATGCAAGGTAGCAAGGATTGGAAGACATGAGAACAAGATAGGGCTTATTAGGGATAAGAATGGCTAGTCATGAGTTCAAGTTGCATGCAAGATCTTTTATGAAGCTTCTTGGTAACTCATGGATTTTCCTACATACATATACACGTTTATATATGTATGTTTATGAGCTAGATATGTATTTGATCATTTATATAATGTATACTTGTATTATATAAAGTATAATGTAGTATAGACTTAGAAAAATGTATAACTTGCACCTTGTAGGGTTTGATTTGAATTTCTTCATAAAGAATATGAATAAATTGATAAATACTTGAAGTTTTTAAATAAACTTTAAGTATTGGGTATAAATTTTGGGTATTTGATGAAGCGTAGATAAGTTAACGTGCTTCCGGGAAGGCCCAAACGTACTTTATCGTGAAACGTAACCAATAAAAATAAAATGTGCAATGTTCATAATTATTCTCTAAATAATCATATAACACTTTCTTGATGTAAACATTTAATCGTTTAATGCCCGTTTACATTGAATGATCATTTTTAGTTTACGCGATTTAGCTTAACGATTACGATTTAAAAGCAAACGCGTAAAACCCTAAAAATAAATTGTGAATTACATAATGTCGTACAATGACCTAAAACATGAGGTGTTATAATTTCACCATATTAACAACAATGTAAAAGAAATAAAGCTAGAAAACCCTAATTATGCCCTAATTGTAACTTTTGACCCGTTTACTCATTTTCTACCCATTTTAACCCAAACCACCTATCAACTTTTGATTATAATCCTTAATATAAGTCTTAGGATCAGTAACCTATCATTCCAAATCAAATGTACACGAAATTCAAGCTTGAAAACCCTAATTAAGCCCTAATGTACCCGAAATCAAAAACCTTTGCAATTTGACCCATTTTGAAAGTTATTCTTGCAACCAAGCACCTCAATGACCATGATACTTCTCTTCTAAGTATCTTAGAAGCATCTCACACAAATATCTACTCCATTCTTGGTCTTTAAATGAGCCACATCACCCCTTTTTCTTTCTTCTTTAGTCGCGGCATCAAAGGGACAAAACAACACACCAAAGCTACTTCCTAGCTTATACAACTCATACACTAGCTTCTACACATCCCTACCTAGATTATACACATGTCCCATCTCATATTACAAGCTTACCTTGAGCTCTAAGGGCCATTCGACTATAAATAGAGACCATAACTCTTCATTTTTCTTCATCCCCCACTACCTCCTC
>BQNB010178472.1:0-12867 GCA_026074375.1 Tanacetum coccineum
ATCAATCATGTAAGCACTTAGTAACTACTAATGCTAAAACAATGCATGTCATGTAAGCATATATCCTGGATGCAAAAAAGTAATGTATGTATGTCCCTCGCAAATCCCATTTTTGAAAACAGTGTTTGAAAATGGTTATAGTCCAGACAAAAACTTTTGACCTGTTTCTCTATAACCTTGGCTCTAGATACCAATCTGTAACACCCCCAAATCTGGGTAGCAGCGGAATATAATGTATATCCGAGGGCGTTACTTCATAGATCAACAACACAAGATACGAGAACGACCGCTAAACATGTCGTTTGAAAAAGATACATTGGATTAACAAAATACTTGTTTGTTACATAAGCTCATGGCTTCAAATTGTTCAACAATATAAATAAAGATTACGGTTTATAACAATTGTCCCCAAAATGTAATAAGACCCTAAATCTTTGATATGACTCTTCAATTATTGACTCCCAATGTATCGACGCACCTCGTGCCTTATTGACCTGAAAAACATGCTTAAAACGTCAACATAAAGTTTGGAGTGAATTCAATAGGTTATGTAAATCATAGTAGGACCGGGGACCACAAGATTTCCAAGTGTATGATTAAGCAACAGATGCAAACATCATAAAAGTAATTACGTTTCCTAAGCTCATGACACCGAGGCTCGACGTATATGAATGCAATTATAAATTGCCAACTGGTGTCCGTGAATGATGTGCTAACCCTGCAACATCCCAAATTCGACATGGTATGCGTTCGTTCCCAGTGATAGCTAGTCACCCGAACGGGGAGTGTCAATCCCTAATAGATCTATCCATAACATTCGCGCCCGCACAATGTAATTCCCAACTACATCTATGCAATTAACAGTTCATGATCATGGACATAAAGGGGTTATGGTAACTCAGGCAAACATGTAATCATGGCATAAAAGTACACTTGCGTCCAGTTTGTAAAACAAAGCATGTTCTCACCCCAAGGGCGTAAATCATTTAAAAATTTTAAAGCATGGGGCTATGAACTCACCTTAGCCGGTAGTTCTCTGAATGATAACAAGTATCCAAGTAGGTAGTGGATCACACCGTTAAGTACCTAAGTAAGTACGGTCAAGTCTTAGTTTACACATTTAAACTAACGACTCATTGTATAAACTAAATCCCATTTTAAGTTTATATATACCGTTATCACTTGTGTGGTGACACACAAGATCATTGTATTTATAGTTTCGATGGTTCTCGAGAAACGTGAAATCATTATTAATAAATATACTTATTTATTAACTTGTTATTAAACCCGTTCGATGTCCGAATATCTTAATGTTCGACCGACGTGTTAAGTGTTTTATTTATTCCACTTTTGTTTCACAAACGTACCCGTAGGTTTTTAGTTGTTACCGTTTAGTCCCTATAAAGTAATAACATTTACGCTTTAACTTTCTAGTTGCGAGAAAGTCATAACTAGTCCTTTAATTTACGAAGTTTACAACTTAGATCCTTATGGTTTTATAGTTTTCGAAAAGTCTAAGTTTCACAATGTTAAAAACAGTCCCTGTAGTTTTGTATTTCGAAAAGTGACAAGGTTAACCCCTTTATGTTTCAGGAAATTGTATTATTAGTCCCTCGACTTGTGAAAATTCCGTTTTAATCCCAATTAAATCCCGACAAGTGGCATTTGGCCTTATTTAGTCAAAATAATCCGTATAAGCCGTTATAGCTTATGTATAAGCTCTAACGAGCTTATTATGGCTTAATGGGCCTTATCGGGCCCATTAAGGTTCAATAAGGTTTCTAAAGGTCCGAGATGGTTTTATTAAATCGAAAAGAGTCAATAGGCTCAGTTCGAATCTGATAAGCTTAAATAAGCTCGGGGAGCTTATTGGTGTCTTATTTCGAGCTTACTTGGTGCTTATAAGGCCCAATAACTTAACCCGATAAGGGTTGGTATATAGCCTACTCGATAAGTACCCTTAAGGGTTTAGGGACTTTGCTAACTCGTTTCTAATTCGCATTAAGCCCAACGACCCGTTTTATTTTCCCAGCTTATTCTCAATAAGCTAATAAGCTTCCGATTGGGCCGGTTTGGGCCCGTTAGGGGTTTGAAAGAGTTTTGTTGGGTCCATTGAGGTCCATTAAGTACATTAAGTCCCATTAAGTGCTCAGGAGGTCGGTTTGCTTATTTTAGCTTATTCGATAAGCTAATAAGCAAACTATTGGGCCTATTGGGCCCGGTAGTAACCCGAATGGGTTCTAGGGGGTTAGGGCTTGATTCTTTTGGGTCCAATGTCTTTGTTAGGATCCTTTGAAGGCTTATAGGCTGTTTAAGCTCGCGAATAAGCTGTGAGAGCTTATTCGTGGCGTATAGCTTATTTCGTGGACTCGGTAATGGGCTAGGAGGCCCATTAAGGTTCGCTAGGTTTAACGACGCATGCCGAGTGGTCCATCAAGGTTCTTAGTTTCATTTTGAGCTCAATAAGCCGCGTAAGTTTAGAAATAAGCTGTTTAAGCTTATTATAGCTCATGGGCTCGCGTTGGGCTCGCAAGTGGACTAGTGAGCCCATTAAGGGTCCGTTTGGTTCTAAAAGAAAATACGAATGGTTTATCTAGGTCCTTAAGTCCACCTTAAGCTTATTAAGCCGTGTAAGCTTACCAATAAGCTAATTAGGCTTATTATGGTTCATGGGCTCGTGTTGGGCTCTTGGTAATAAGCTACGAGTTCGTTAAGGGCCCGAATGGTTTATTAATGTGTTATATGGTCTCGTTAAATTTGTCTAGCACTAAAACAAACGCGTCTAGCATTTCCTAAGCGTGACCCGATTCATGCAACCGTTCGTTAAGATTGAACATGTGTTCCCACGCCCTCATGTTGTGATTACAACATTTGTTTACGTGTAGTTATTTATGCATGGTACCACACAAGGTGGTTTTGTGACATGAAAGCGTGTGTGAACCATGCATGGGTCGAACCATGCATGCTTCACGTACCCTTGAGTTTTAAACTCGAATCATAAGCGAAACTAGGATCAATTAATGGTATACGAGTATGAAAGACAACGTAGAGGGCTTAGAATGACTTACAATAGTCCTTAGCTCTTGGTTTTGGATCGAGAGACAACCCGACACCCTTATACTTAATACGTGCGATACCCTAAGCCTTCAAAGCTCGTATTCCTAGTCTCTAGCTCGTGTGAGAGTCTTGACCACCTTAAAGGCTTCCTTAAGTCCTTAGTGACCAAGTTGGGTCGTGTATGGCTCGGTTATATCGAGGCCCGAAGGTGTAGAGAGAGAAATGAAAGGTTCTTAGTTTTGAGAGAGTTTAAGAGTCTTGAAAATGTACCAAGTGAGCTTTTGAGTGTGTATTTATAGATAATTAACTAGTCACTCACCTCCTAGCCCTACACGAACCAAACCGTGCCCTCTTAAGTATGGTTTTGTGGTTTTTAGGGATCTCTAGTTACTTACACATGGTATTGTATTAAACCACTAAGTACAAGTATTAATGAGAGGATTTTGGGTACATGATTTACTAGATTATGGAAATCTTATGTGTTTGTGTTCTTTTCTTGTTAGTTCGCGGCACAAGGAGATCCAAAGCAAAGAAATGGGTTATTACCCAATGTGTCAAGCATCATTAGGGGACCATTAGGACAAGAATTAATTACCTAGCATATGTACATGTACTTAAAGATCAAGAATAGAGATTTGCTAGTTAATAAATCCACATGGGATGATTTGTTGTGGGTTTACTTGCCCATATTCGACACTAAGGTGATATAAACACAAGACTTGATTAAATTTTGTGTTTAGGCTCGCAAAGTGGGTATTGGTTTGAGTCTAGGTATGTCTAGGTATTTTCGGGGTGCGTCCAAGTGTATTTTATCGCGAAACGTAACCCTTTTACGCGACCAATAAAAATAAAATACGCCAAGTACATAATTATTCACAAAATAATTATTTCTTACTTGGTTGATGTAAACCTTAATTTATTTGGTGACCATTTACATTCGTTGATTATTTCTAGTCTACGCGGTTTAGCTCAAAAGTAAACATTTAAAAGTAAACGCGTATCGGACTAAAATAAATAGTGATCATTAATGTAGTCATACAATGACACGAAAATGAGAAATGTTACAAATACAGTTTTCTTATATTTGTCTAGACCGCTCTTTTATCTTCTATTAATTTGCTTGCGTGTGTTTTAGTGTCTTAAGGTGATTTTAGTCACCCCAAAACTCGTGCCAGTCTCTCAGGCTAAAAAAAAACCCCCTTATCCTTTAGATTTAGGATAAAGATAGGTTTAGCATAGGTTTAACATAGAATATAATTAACTTAGTTTAGATAACCAAAATATTAATAAATTGAAAGATTGTTTCTCGCTCTTAGTGTTGTTTTTGGTTGAGTGTTGTTTTTGGTTGAGTCGGCAAAATATAAATTTAAAACTTGAAACATAAATTACAACCACACAATGCCATAATCAATGATCAAGACGTTCATATATATGGTTGTGTCTTTATTATGGTAACGGTCAGGAAAAAGTGTCTAGCAACTTGAGCCTTATATGTTTGGACTTAATCTATTTGTTTCGTGAATTTTATTTAACAACAATTTATTTCCTTTCCTAATCATTAACATTGGGTTTTACTCGAATGAGGATGTGATCGAGTCATGCATGTCTATTCCGTCGTTACGGCCATGAATGCGTGATTCAGTTGCCTTGTTGGTTTATTACTTTTGGTGAAAGTTAGAAGATTCACACCCTATATCATTCTTCATCCTATCCCTTAGTTAAACTCGAATGAGGATGTGATCGAACACACATGTCTATTCCGTCGTTACGGCCATTTAGGTGTGATTCAACTGCCTTATTGGTGTGGTACTTTTGGTGAAAGTGTAACATCCCGATCCGATAAAGAGACCAAGAGTCACATTATGGTGTCATATCAGAACATATAAACGTAAGCGGAAGACTTTATTAATTTAAAATACAAAGTCATGAAACAAAATGACCTCCAAAAGTATTAAATCCCAACAAAGTCTAAATGAAAGAAATCTGCAAATGAAATGGTCTTAAATATAAATCCAAAACAATAGGAAAGCTAATAAGGGTTGGTCTTCTAGAAGCTTTCTACACTCATCACTCATATCCAAGCTTCTCACTTATTACCTGCCGCAGGAAAGGAAAATGCGGCTGAGCTAACGCTCAGTGAACAGATATAATAACAATGAGGGAAAGAAACAAAAGAATGAACAAAATGGATCACGAGAATCTGCTAAACAAAATGTCATACGAAATATAAAGCGATAATTAAGAATTAAGGATAACAAAGGAGTACCTACGAGCTCGAAACAAAAGTCTAAAGCGTGCCACATGCTTAGACTACATAATCCAACATACATCGTATCATATCATATCATATAAAATTGTACATGGGAGCTGCAGACTCCAGATGTACCCTACAAAATGTGAAATGGGGTGTATTGCACACACACAACCATTCACCTGAACTGAATGGAACAAAGTACCTAGGATGCATCCATACGCTCCCCGCAAAACAAAGTTATATCCATATACACAAGCACTATGGCGAGTGTATGAACATATCAAATCATAATAAGTGCACATACAAAAGGGAACGCCGTGGACTAATCACACCGCCACAGATAGTGTCATACCATTGGTGCATCAATGACATGGCCATGGTACCTCCATGACTAGATACAAATAGCTCGGGCAAAGAGATAGGCAAAAGATAGCAATGATCAAGTTTCAATTATTCCAAATATAGAACGAATCTAATAGCATATTCCAAACAAGAACCAACAGATTCAAACAAACGAATATCGAATCAAACAGATTGTCAATATCACATGAGTCATGATTACGGATAGCAAATCAAAGGAAAGTCAAACGAATATCAAATGGATCAAGTAGCCAAACAAATGAGAATGAAGTGTCCTTACTAAAAGGACGGAATATTTGTACCTTAACGAATAAGCAACGGAGAGAAAGAACACGAAGACAAAGGATCACACCCTCAACACCGGATCTACATAAATCCATGATTACATATTATTATCTATCTTATTTTATAAGTTTATTACTTGATCTTACTAAATATAGAGTTTACTTGACTTAATTAAGGTTTCCAAAAATTTCGGATTTTGACTAGTTATTTAAGGTAAGTTTCCATACTTAAAAGACCCATAAAAATATCTTCTAAATTTACACCAAAAATCACAGAGGTTCTCAGACATGTCTAATACACTCATGATCATTGGTTTAATTTATTTCCATGTTTAAGTATCTCTTTGACCCTTGTTAACCAAAACATACCCGAATTTTGACCTGGCAGAACCTTTAAAAAGTTGACGCGTAATTACCCTACTTAGAAAACTCAGAAAAATCTTTAAAAAATCATAGATGTAACATATATCATGAAGATTTACCAAATCGAATTTTAAAGTCTAACTCCTTACGGTTTGAGAATTAAAAGTCAAACACTACAACTGAATTTTTCGGACTGAATTCCCAGTTTTGACACTTAATCTCTTAACAACCCAAAACCAACCTTCCCAACCTTAAAAAATTATGAAATTAACTTTTCTAGAAACTAGACTTATTGAATTTAGTCATAGACTTAAGAATTATGTTAAAATCAATTTTTATCATTAAGATATACCCTGTTGAACATGACCTAAAATTCTGCCCAATTTTATTAAACATGAAAACCTTAATTAACACCCATTAAAACCAACCCTAAGGTTTCTAATCTTGTAGTTTCTTATTAATTACACCATTAATGATATCTAGGGTTTCATAACATGTAATTTAACCATTTTAATTAGATTAAACCCTAGAGAAATTGACAAGAACATAAACACGTTCTTTCTTACAATCTTTTAGGTTTTTATGAAAACTTTTGCATATGTAATCATGGTGACAACAAGAATGAATTCAAAAGAGACATGGATTACTTACGGATTGAAGATGGAAATAAGAACAAGAAACAAACACCAAGGAATCAAAGATCAAAACCACACTAAGAACACCAAAGCTTCAAGGATTACTCAAAAACACCTAAACCTTCTTCTTGCTCGAAGCTTCTATGGAGGAATACACAAAATTATAGAGAGAAAATTTTTAGAGAATGATGGTGATGGAGGGAAGAGGGAGCCGGATATATATAGGAGTAAAAGGAAGAGAAAAACATAAATAACTTGTTTGTAAATTAAAAGATTTATTCTTTTTCTTCTTACATTTTTTTCCTTAATTAAGCTAGACTTCAAAATTAAAAGATTTTGGTGTATCAACACCTATAGGGACCGGATATATGAAGCAAAGAAGGGGGACAAAATATTTTTTTTCCATTTTTGAAAATTACACCATATTTGTTAAAACCCTTTTTATTCTTATCTCTTAAAATAGATTTTACAATAAAAAGGAAAGTAAATAATCCTAAATAACAAAATATATAATATTTCTTTTTGAAAACAAATACATTATGTTATACATTTAATATTTACCCAAAATTATAACCTAAGGTTTTAATTTCAAATACTTATTATTAAACTTTAGGTTATATTCAAAATTAACAAAATGAAATGAAATTCAAATTTTTGGGCTTTACACCTTGTCTCAAACTTGAAACTTTAGAGGTTTACGCCTCACATCGGCGTAACTCTTTTTGGCGATCACGAACAACTTTTTTTCAGTTCTTAATCTGAACGATCTTCTCAGTTGTTTCATTAATTATCTATGGACCGGTGAGTTGGCTATCTCCAACCTCAATCTAGCAGACGGGTGATCGACATTTACGACCATACAATGGCTTAAACGGTGCAACCTTAATGCTTGTGTGATAACTATTCTTGTAAGAAAATTCCACTATAAGCAAATGCATATCCCAACTATTTCCAAAATCGATCACACATGCTTGTAGCATATCCTCAAGTGTTTGAATGCTCCCCTCACTCTAACCGTTAGTTTAAGGATGATAGGCAGTACTCATATCCAAACGAGTACCTAAAGCTTTCTGGAGCGAGTACCATAAATGAGATGTAAGTCTGTTGTCTCTGTCTCAAATGATTAAAATTGACACTTCATGCCTAGAGACTACTTCTTTCAAGTACAGTCTCGTTAATCTTTCCATTAAATCCATCTCCTTCATTGGTAGAAAGCGTGCTGACTTTGTGAGACGATCAACAATTACCCAAATCCTGTCATAACCTCTCGATGTCTTTGGTAACTTAGTAACGAAGTCCACTGTGATCTTTTCCCACTTTCATTGGGGAATTTCTGGTTGTACCAACAAACAAGATGGTTTTTGGTATTCAGCCTTAACTTTTGCACACGTTAGACACTTACTACCATAGGTGGCGATTTATGCCTTCATATTGGGCCACCAATACAACTTCTTAAAATCATGATACATCTTATCCGATCTAGAGTGGATATAGTATTTACACTTGTGTGACTCATTCATGATCAAGTCCATTAATCCTCTAAATCGCGGTAACCAACTCCGCTTCTCAATACAGAGAATTCCATCGGAACGAGTCTCAAACTCCTTGTTCATCCCATGAAGGTTTTCTTCCTTGACGTTTTCCTCTTTCATTGCTTCAGCTTAAGCATTCAATCGTCATTACTAAAGCTCGAACTCGTAGTGGCTTAATCCGTTCCTTTCAGCTTAAAGCATTTGCCACAACATTCTCCTTTCTAGGGTGATAATGAATCTTACAATCGTAATCACTGATTAATTCCAACCATCGATGTTGTCTTATGTTCAGCTCCTTCTGGTCAAGGGTATGTTGCAAGCTCTTGTGATCAGTGAACACGGTACACTTCGTGCCATACAAATAGTGTCTCAAAATCTTTAGAGCGAACACTACAGCTCCTAATTCCAAATAGTGATTGGTATAGTTTTTCTCATGAACTTTGACTTGACGAGATGCATAAGCTATTACTTTATCCTTTTGCATCAAAACTGCGCTAAAACCTTTGTTTGAAGCATCGCAGTAAACCATAAAGTTTTCAGTTCTTTTCGGTAATACTAGAATCAATGCACTACACAGTTTTTGCTTTAACAACTGGAATGTCGCCTCTTCTTTCTCTTCCCAATAAAATTTCATGTTCTTATAAGTCAACTTGGTCATAGAGTTAGCGATTTTCGAGAAACCTTCAATGAATCGTCGGTAATAACTGACAAGACCTAAGAATTGACATATTTATGTTGGAGTCTTAGGCGATGCATAGTCCTTGATTGATTCAATCTTAGCTAGGTCAACATGAATGCCTTCACTATCAATCATGTGTCCAAGAAATTGCACTTTCGGGAGCCAAAATTTACACTTCGATTTTGTGGGTTGTATGGTTCGGGTTCATTGGTATAAAAATTTTAAAATAAAACCAAATCAAACCAATTAGTGAGCACGTAAAACCAAACCATACATCAAATCAAAATTCGGTTTGGTTTCGGTTAAAAAAAACCAGATGCAAGTAAACTTTAAAATATTATCTGCAAGTCACATAAAAAAAACCTAAATTTTCAAATAAAATTAAGAAAGCAAAGGTCTCACGAAGTGCTGAAGTAAATAAACAAAACAAAAGTTTAAAAACCAAGAAGTTTCAAGTCTTGATAGTTTTAATACAAGAGAAAATAGTTTAAGAACGAGGGAATAATTTAATACAAGAGGAAAATCCATGAAAAATAAAAGAATAAATGAGGAGGATGGTTGTATGAATTAAGGTGTTGATCTTGATAGTTTTATAAGGTTTTTTTTACATAAGACAATATAAGCTAGAAAAAACCAAGTAGAGATATAGAAATACAAAAACTATACATTTTAGAACCCTCCCGAACGATTAAACTGCGATGACTGCAAAAGGGGATGAAAAAACTATCGCCAATTACAGCGAACCGAGGGACAAGAGAAAAATCAGCACCCAAATAAGACTCGGGGAAATGAAAAAGATACAAAAGAAATGACATTTTAATGAGCCAAACACCAAGCCTCCAAATGAAAGAAACAAGAAACATCAGCTGATATCATTACTCGAAACAAGCAAAGGAGATTTGAGCCAGTCGATCCAACTGCACCTGTATGATGAAGCTGTTGGGTTTTACAACCTAATTAACCAATTAATAAACACGAGTACGCAGCGGAATAAAAGAATCACATGTAGAATACATTAATTAACAAGAATAGAAGAATTACCTTTTAGCACGAAACGATACACCGTTTAAAGGTAACCGTAAACACCGTCTTCTATGTACGCGTGTGTATAAAGCTAATACCACGCGAACCACTAGGATCAAAGAATAATCCATCTACTTCGACACACACTACACGTCACGGAGATACGCTAGGATGCTAGTCCTTCATTCACAATTAAAACAACTCAACACTATTGTTTTTGTTTTAAAACCGAAACCTTAAAGGTTTTGATTCTATCAAACAGAAGATATCCGAATGAAAATAGGCAACAAGTTTTACCAAACTATGTTGGGCATGCATGTGAAATATTCATGCACTGATTAATATATACATATCAAACATGCTATATCAATATCAATCATGCACATGATTATTATCTTCTTATCATCGCAACAGTCGATTGACTTTTGATATCATATATCTCATGCATAGGGTTATTTTCTTTTCGTATGTCATGTGTGTTGCTTCTCTGATTAATGAACAAAAAGGTTCATTATATAGTCCAATGACTTGGTCTCCAAGTCATTATACAACACCTCCTCAAGTTTTCAAGAAACGACATTTGGACCCCTTATTCTTTTCTTGTTCGATTGGTCACAACCAACATCCCACGAGTTTGGTTTTTGTACTAACAAGTCCTTAACTTGTTAATATATTTTAATTAGTTCTAACGTCTAACGTCTAACGTTGTGATTAAAGAACATTTAATTATTTCGTGAAACATATTAATATAATTAATAAAAATATTAATTACATTAATAAACGTATTCTCTATGTAAATGCGTGCGTTCTCATAGACTCAAATAATTCCCGGACATATATAATTTATATTTTATTCATATTCCACCAGAAGCCGAGAGAAGGTAGAAAACCGAATGACTTCTCTTAATTGGATGTTAACAAAAAATAGGCCCGGCCAAGAGTATTAAAAATGGGCCTAATGGCTCATCCCAAGAAAGTCATTATTATTTATATATATCTCATTTTATTCCGGTAATAGTTCCGATCTCATTTGTGCCTCATGGCGTCTGCCTGTATTAAAAGTTATAATAAGTTTTTATCAAGTTTAAGAACCTTAAGGGGCTGTTTGGTATTTTTTTTATAACTAATATTTACTTCGTTAGTATTCCTTTTTTTTTTCTTTTCTAAGAGACCAAAGCTTCCAATGCTCAATTCCCTAAAATGCTACTACATAATGATTGTTAGCCGCTAGGTTTCTCAGTGGTCAATCGATAAAAATCTCTCTCTCTCTAAAAAGGTAAAAACAGCTGTCTTATCTATTGTATTTGGTAATCGTTTGATTGACACACTCATCTAATATTTATGTTTATGATATGATATGTTTATGATTGATCTTGTTTATGATATGATATGTTTATGATTGGATGAGTCTACATTTTTCAGAATGTGTGGACGTTGTCTAGTGCGTTAAAGGATGAGTCTGAATTTGCACACCAGGTGTTTGATGTTTTGTCTCCCCCGTTTTATGCGTTTTATTCCGTTGTTAGGGGGTTTCTAGGGCCTTTGTTTGTGTGTAAGATGGTTGGGTTTTATGTAAGTGGGGGTGTCGATAATGTTATTCCTAGGTGGGTTTGGGTTTCGTGGATATGTGTTGTAGTTGCGGTTAGTATTCTTTGGATTTGTAACCGGTGGATCGAGTTGTATAGAGGGAGATTAGCTGTAGTTGAGAAGGGGAAGAAAATTAGGTAGTTATATTGGACAATGTCCGTTTGTATGAATCATATTTTTATCGCAAATAAAAGGTCATGTACTTGTGTTAGATTTCAGAAATAATTTAATAAAATTGTTATTGGTGGTGCTCTTAATCTTACTGTTTTGATTGCATTTTCTTTTGTGGCATTTGTTTCTGTATTTATTCTATATATTGGCTTATTGTATTTGTTCGATAAATGTATAATGTCAATAGGTTATCTATTTGTTTTTTTGTACATCTAATCTGATTATAACAGTCTTCTGTAGATACGTTTAAAAATAAAAACTTACTATATCTTTGTCTTTTTTTAGTTTGTTGATATGGACAAACATCGCAAAGAGATTGCTTCCAGGCGTAAAAACACCACGTGTTTCTATACTGTAGTAAAGGAGGCTCAAAAATTGGTAAGAGATCTCAAATTTCTTTTAATACTTTAATAGTAATTCTCATTACGTTCCATTTTTTTTCACAGAAACGAGGCCTGCCGAATAAGAACTTAGAAAAACTTATAAAAAAAGAGGAGAAGAAAAAACAAATCAAGAAAGTTAATGAGGAATTCTTCAATGAAGCAAAAGCAGGTTTTAGCAAATCGAGAAAAAGTCTTGCACACTCCTAAACAGTTGAAAGTACACCGCAAGTTGCTTACCCCTTTGAAGGTGAGGGATACTTCAACTTTTTTTTTTAAGGTTTAAACTGGCTGGGACAAATTATTGTTTGATCATGGTTCCAATTGTGTAAAACGATTATCTCTACTTAGATATTTGAACTTTCATTATATGTTGCTCTCAATCATTTTCTGCATGTGGTCCAATGTGGCGTAGTGTGGATGCTAATCGGTGGCACAATTGTGTAATTGCTCTTGTAATGTTAACATTATATATATAATCATTTGAGATGTGTTGACCTACTGTTCATCGAAGCACTGTAGCTACAGTGCTACAGTGCTGG
>BQNB010178473.1:0-12867 GCA_026074375.1 Tanacetum coccineum
TAGCTCCTTCAGAAATGCAGGAACTATCTGACCAACTACAAGAGTTAGCAGACCGAGGTTTTATCCGACCGAGTACTTCGCCTTAGGGAGCTACTGTCTTATTTGTTAAAAAGAAAAATGAATATTTCAGAATGTGTATCGATTATTAGGAGCTGAATAAACTCACCGTAAAGAATCGTTACCTATTACCCAGGATAGATGATTTATTCGACCAACTTCAAGGTTCGAGTGTTTACTCAAAAATTGACTTGAGATCAGGATATCACCAACTGAGAGTCAGGGATGAAGATATTCCTAAGACTGCTTTCAGAACATGGTACGGACACTATGAATTCCAAGTGATGCAATTTGGTTTAACTAACGCACCTGCTGTGTTCATGGATCTCATAAACCATGTGTGTAAACCATACTTAAATAAATTTGTGATAGTATTCATTGATGATATTCTTATCTACTCCCATAATAATGAAGAACACGCAGATCACCCAAGAATAATCTTGAAATTACTCAAAAATGAGAAATTGTATGCTAAGTTCTCCAAGTGTGATTTCTGGATCAGTGTCGTGCAATTTCTCAGGCACGTAATTGATAGTCAAGGAATTCACGTTGACCCCGCCAAGATTAAAGCAGTTAAGAATTGGGCATATCCTACCACACCCACAGAAATACGCCAATTCTTAGGACTCGCCGGCTATTATCATTGATTTATCGAAGGTTTTTCCAAAATTGCAAAGTCTTTGACTGAATTAACCCAGAAAAACAAGAAGTATATCTGGGGAGAAAACCAAGAGTCAGCTTTCCAACTGCTAAAACAGAAGCTTTGTGAAACTCTAATCTTAGCATTACCAGAA
This sequence comes from Tanacetum coccineum, assembly GCA_026074375.1. Lineage (NCBI taxonomy): Eukaryota > Viridiplantae > Streptophyta > Magnoliopsida > Asterales > Asteraceae > Tanacetum > Tanacetum coccineum. The sequence continues at coordinate 852 of BQNB010178473.1, forward strand.
GGAAATGATGATTTTGTCATAACTGTGATGCATCACATCAAGGTCTAGGAGCAGTGTTAATGCAAAGAGAAAAAGTTATTGCATATGCATCCCGACAACTCAAGCCTCATGAAGAGAACTATACCACACACGACCTTGAATGAGGAGCAGTAGTGTTCGCTCTTAAAATTTGGAGACACTATATGTATGGCACAAAGTGTACTATATTCACTGATCATAAAATTCTTCAGCATATCCTTGATCAGAAAGAGTTGAACATGAGACAACGCCGTTGGTTAGAATTGCTCGCAGATTACGATTGTGAGATTTGCTACCATCCTGGAAAGGCAAATGTTGTAGCAGATGCCTTAAGCCGGAAGGAACAAATCAAACCACTCCGAGTCAGGGCATTAGTCATGACTCTTCACCCAAAATTACCATTACAAATCCTCAAAGCCTAAACTGAGGCGATTAAAGAAGAGAACATCAAAGCTGAGAACTTATGAGGAATGGACAAAGCATTTAAAGTACGTCTTGATGGAACCCGATGTATCAAGAACCGAAGCTGGTTACCACTCTTTGGTAATTTGAGGGACTTGATCATGCATGAATTCCATAAATTAAAGTATTCCATTCACCCAGGTTCTGACAAGATGTATCAGGATCTAAAGAAACTCTATTGGTGGCCTAACATGAAGGCGATCATCGCTGAATATGTTGGCAAGTGTTTAACATGCTCTAGAGTTAAAGCAGAATGTCAGAAGCCATCCGGCTTACTGATACAACCAGAGATTCCTACATGGAAATGGGAAAGAATAACGATGGACTTCGTTACAAAACTACCCAAAACATCAAGCGGACATGACACAATTTGGGTCATTGTAGACCGCCTTACCAAATCAGCACATTTCATCCCTACCAGAGAGACAGATAGTATGGAAACCCTTACAAGGTTGTATATAAAGGAGATAGTTTCACGGCATGGAGTGCCAATATCTATCATATCGGATCGTGACAGTCATTTCACATCCAGATTCTGGCAGTCAATGCAGAGTGCCTTGGGTACTCAATTAGACATGAGTACGACATATCATCCCCAGACTGATGGACAAAGTGAAAGAACCATCCAAACACTCGAAGATATGCTTCGAGCCTGTGTTATAGATTTTGGAAAAGGATGGGAGAGACACTTACCACTGATAGAATTTTCTTACAATATAAGTTACCATGCCAGTATTAGGGCAACACTATTCGAGGCACTCTATGGTCGAAAGTGCCGATCACCTGTCTGCTAGGCCAAAGTTGGAGATGTTCAACTCACAGGACCAGAGATAATCCATGAAACCACCGAAAAGATAGTGCAAATCCGACAACGCTTGCAAGCTGCAAGAGACCGGCAAAAGAAGTTATGCCAATGTAAGGCGAAAGCCTTTGGAATTCCAAGTTGGAGATCATGTTATGTTAAAAGTATCACCTCGGAAAGGTGTCATCCGATTTGGAAAGCGAGGAAAGCTTAACCCCCGGTACATTGGATCATTTAAGATCCTTAAAAGGGTCGGTCCAGTGGGATACAAACTTGAGCTTCCTAAATAACTCAGTAATGACCATAGTACCTTCCACGTTTCTAATTTAATGAAATGCCTATTTGACGAATCTCTCGTCATTCCAATGAAAGTGCTACGGCTCGATGACAAACTCAACTTTGTGGAAGAACCAATAGAAATTATGGATCGAGAAGTCAAGCAACCTAGACAAAGTCGTATTCCTATAGTCAAACTAAGATGGAACTCTAAAAGAGGACCAGAATTTACGTGGGAACGCAAAGATCAAATTCGTGCCAAGTATCCTCATCTATTTCCAAACATTACTCCATCATCCAACTAAATCTCGAGAGGAGATTTCTTTTAAGGTTGGGGGACTATAACAACCCACAATTTTCCTCTATGTAATTATCCATCTATTAAATTAGATTCAATTTTCCTCAGTGTAATTTCCATCTATTAAATTAGATGCAACCATTTTCACGGGAATATTTTTGCTTTATTCCATCTATAATGTAACGTAACTTGCATTTCAAAAGTAAACGTGCTCACGCAACCTACCAATGCCAATTTCATCAACGTTTATGTCAAGTAAATGTTATAATATGTCAAGCAATATGTTTTAATCACCATTTTACCATACGTTATCTATTTAACGTACCTTCCGTAACGTTTATTATAAAACGGATTTATACGTTAACGTTTATATCAAAACCCCGATTTCATGTAATGTTTTCATATAAACCAAATGTACAAGATAATAAGGCATGTGTATAAGTTATCAATACATGAAATTCAAATATCTTTTCCCTCTAAAACCATGGTACAACTTCTTAAAGCTTAAGGTACAACCTGATAATGCATAGTATTCAAATTTAACCATTTCCCTTCAAAATCTTAAGGCATATCGTACCGTCTTTTAGGCATGAGTTACAACTTTTCTAAGCACCATATTTAAACTATGTTTTCCCTCTATTTCATTACCCTAGCTCGTCCAAAAACCAAAACCCTAACCCGAAAACCCTAAACAACCCGTTTCACCCTAAACTAGTTTGAACCAAGCTACAACCAAGCAACCACCCTTCTCCATGATTCACCACCATGCCTACCACCTTGCTAAGCACCTCCATCACCACCTTGTCACCACCCTAGCACCCTATCACCTTGTCACGCCCTTGCTCACCAAGTAAAACCCCTCATGTCACCTCCTATGATAACCGAACCCTCTCCACCTCCTTACACCTTTCAAAGCTAGTCCCTAGCCCTCCTTAGTCACCCTTAGCAGCCCTTGGTCGTTACTCTACCACACCTTGGCCACCACTCCACTCAACTTGGCCACCACTCTAAGATTTTGAGCCTATATATACACACGCATACATACATACTTCTTTAACTCACCATTTAAACTCAAATCTACCTCAAAACTATGATCTAACCAAGCCATAGAAGAGAAGAAAGAAAGTATAAGCTATCTTGGAACCAAGGAATAAGAGAAATAAGCTCTTGATTTATCTTATAAAGTTTTCGGGTTATAAATTGCTCATTTTGACCCATTTCATCAATTCATATACTAGTAAGCCTTTTTCACTCATTCAATAAGCTCTTGTATTGTTTTAGATTATATATCAGCTCCTATACATCCTTATGATCACATCATGTATTAAGCAGTATTAAGTCAATTGTTATTGCTTGACCATAAAAACCCATTTGTTGGGTTTTCCTAAACCAAACAAAACCCTTAATTTCGCAACCTAAACCTAATGAGCTATTTTCATAAATCCTAACCCTAAAAGCCATATGCTTGTCATAATACAGTTGTTTACTTAAGCTTCATAATCATTTTTATAAAACTTTGAAAACTAATCTTAAAGCCGTAAACCACATCGGGTCTATATTTTAAACCCAACGAAACCCCATTTTGGGCATTTTTAAGTATAAGTCTCTTTTGATAAACCATAAGCTCGTAAAAGTTACTTATTTTAGCTTATAGTAATAAGCTATAAGCTTCAAATCCATTTCTAAATCAAAAATATCAATATTATGGGTTTTGGACTTGTTTCGCAAAAGGTTTCATGATTAGGGGTATATATTGTAAATATTAAAATTTAATAACTTTTGTGCCAAAAAGTCATTATTCCAAAGTTTATATCACAAGGGCCTATTTTGCCATTTCTGAATGTTAAGGGTTAAAAAGTTATAAACTTATATATAAAGGATTAAAAGTATAAATTAATATATATACCAACGGTATATATTGTCATTTTCGTATTCTCAAAGCTATAAAATGTAATATTTTTATATTAATTATAAAAATATATTTAAATATTATAAGACTCGATTTTATTGAAACCCCACACATTTTCCGTTATCATTCATCGATCGAAACACTATAAGATAATTATGTTATATATTCAACATAATTTATCATCCACTAGCTTTTGAAGAAACCTAAAAATGATAAAATCTTATCATTTAAACAATAATGTATCATGTTACTAAGGAGTTTCATATGAAGGGCTTCATTTGGGTAGACGTTTTGACGAGTTGCTGGATTTACGATTTAAAGTGTCCTATATCCTCAAACGTTTACTACATGACCTCTGGATTATGATAGCCCGAACAGTGATATGATGTTTTCACGAACAAATAAACCAAAATCATTTTTGTTAAACTTTATGAAAATCATGTTTTTGAATATCAACTAAAGATTTTGTCCTATTACCCCAGTTTGCGTTGACGGGCTTGTTTACTTCCATTTGAATTAATTTGAAATCAATCAAACTACCTTGATATGGTGGAGAGTTCTGTCCCACCTTTTAACATGTTTTCTAAACTCGTGGGGAGTTACACGGCTCATAATAAACCATGAATACAAGTATTTTCCAACTGTATGCTATCCTGATTTATTTTTGCCTAAGTTGGCCTTCAATACCATTATTTCTTAATCATGAAACCTTTAGTCTCTGCGACGTGAACGCGAAATATTGTAGATGATCTATTGGGGTGATGAATCCTGTTGGGTACCCGTACATGAGGTAACCCAAACGGCACTATATTTGAGAACAATGGGTAACTTTGGCCAGTTACCTTTCTACGAGGACATTTGTTCCTCACTAATATCACTGAGCTGATTTCCATGTTAATATTTGGTTGCATGAGCTTAGGGCAATTATACAGTTTTTCCATGATAATTGTAAATGCATGCAATTATTACTCTTATGTGACTTTTATAGTCAAACTTTTCATTACTAAACACTGTGAATTTCACTCATCATTGTGTTGACTCTTTTAGCCTGTTTATCTCAGGTAATTAAGGCAAACTATGGCACGGAGTGGCATTGACTTGAGACGTCCAAACTGTTATCATTAAATTTATGATTTCAATGTATTTTGGGACCTCTTTTTAAAACTTATGATATATTATTGAATTGAGAAAACTAAAATTTTCCGAAACGGCTCTTTTGATTTGTTTTACTATTAATTATGACTGTTGATTCATGAAGTAATACCCCAAATTAGTTCCCTGCTATGTGTCTATAAGGGGTGTTAACATCTACCAACTTAGAGTTGATGAGGAAGACATCAAAGACTGGGCATGTAGGACTCGCTGATGGATCACTACGAGTTTCGTAAGTAATGGCCATTTGGCTGGACTAACGCACATGTAGTATTCATGGGATTTGATATAGAGTGTGAATACAGTACCTGGATAGATCTGTGATAGGTACTTATCGATGGATATTTTAATCTACTCCACGAGCAGAGAAAAGAGCATGATGGGCACACTTATGGTTAATTTTGAGGTTACTTAAGAAGGAGGAATTGTACGCCAAGTTTTCAAAGTGCGATTTTTGGCTTTCAAAGGTACAATTTCTCAGTCACGTGATTGATAGTGAAGGCATTCACGTTGATCCCGCTAAGATTGAGTCAATCAAGGATTAGGCATCACCCAAAACACCAACCGAGATTTGTTAGTTTTTAGGTTTGGCTGGTTACTACCGACGATTCATCGTTGGTTCTCAAGATCGTTAGGCCTTATGCGAAGTTGACTTAAAATCGTGAGTTTGATTAGGGAGAAAAGGCAAAAGCTATGTTTGAGCTGTTGAAACCAAAAATTGTATAGTGCGCCGATTTTAGCTTTACCCGAGGGAAGTGAGACCTTTGTGGTATACTATGATGCTTCGCATAAAGGGTTGGGCACGGTTTTGATGTAAAAGGAGAAAGTCATAGCTTACGCATCCCGCCAACTCATGGTCCATGAGAAGAACTATACTACACACGACCTAGAACTTGGTGCGGTAGTGTTTGCCTTGAAGATGTGGAGACACTATTTGTTATGCGTAACGAGTGTGTAGTTTGTTCACTGATCATAAGTGTTTTTGCAACATATTCAGGATCAGAAAGAGTTGAACATGAGACAACGACGGTGGTTAGAGTTGTTGAATGATTACTATTGTGAGATCCGATACCACCCAGGAAAGGCGAACATAGTGGCTGGTGCACTGAGTCGAAAGGAAAGGATTAGGCCACATAGAGTTCTAGCTTTAGTTATGACTATTGGGTTAAACCCTCCTAAACAGATTCGGAGTGCTCAATCAGAAGCCAAAAGAAGCGGAGAACTTCATAACGAGACCTGATTTTGTATGTTTAATAACTTGAACTCGTTTGCTGACGGAACCTTATCTTTGAAAACGGAGTTGGATTCCATGTTTTTGGGGGTGACTTAAGGGCTTTAATATGCATGAATATATAAGTCAAAGTATTCCATCCATTCTGGATTCAAATAAGAATGTACATAAGACCTTGAAAATAGTGTTATTGGTGGGCCAACGTGAATGCATAAATTGCCACTACGTTAGCAAATGTTAACGTTTTTATTTTGCCAAGGTTTAAAGCGGAATATAGAAGTTTGTCTGGTTTTTTGGTTCAACCAGAAATTCTGCAATGGAAATGGGAGAACATAACGATGGACTTTGTAACTAAGCTGCCAAAGATGGTAACCGGTCAAGACACGATTTGGGTAATCGTTGATCGTCTCACTAAGTTTGCACATTTTTCTCCTATGGAGAAGACGAACTCGATGGAAAATAATTGAACAAGACAATATTTAAAGGAAGTAGCTGTCAGAGGCTATGGAGTGCAGTAGTTTCAATCATTTCCGATCGTCGATAGCAGTTTTACATGCCACTTTTGGCAATCGCTTTAGAAAGCTTTAGGTACTTAAATGGATATGAGTACAGCCTATCACTTGCAGACTGATGGTCAGAGTGAGAGGACCATTCAAACATTGGAATACATTTTGCCTGCCTGTGTACTCGACTTTGGAAAAGGTTGGGATAAACATTTACCGTTGGTGGAATTCTCGTATAACAACAGTTACCATACCAGTATTAAGGCTGCACCGTTTGAGGCATTGTATGGGCGTAAGTGTCGATCACCTATCTGCTAGGCTGAAGTTGTAGATAGTCAGATAACTGGCCCAGAGATCATCCACGAGACAACTGAGTAGATTGTTCAAATCAAGAGCCTTATCCAAGCTGCCCGTGATCGTCAAAAGAGCTATGCCGACGTAAGACAGAAATGCTGGTAGTAGTTGTTAGTATTGTATCATTGTTAGCTATCCTATATAGCCTGCTAAGTTTTATGGGTAACTCCCAGCTAGTAGGCTGTAGGGATCTTTTGTCATCATTTAGCTATTTTGTATAACATGCTAAGTATTATGGGTAACTCCCAACTAGCATGGCTTTAGGACCGTATTTTCATTTTGTATCCCATCTGTACTGGTCATTTTATAACCAAAAACTATTATGTATGTTATTGATATTGTTATGGATGAATGTCGATTTATTTATGTCATTGTTGATCTCACTTTGGTTGTATATTTCATTGTGTGTTGTGATCTCATTTCATTTGTTATGCATATGTCATGTTGCGTTTATGATTGTATGAAATCTAAAGTGTATTATATTTTCTTGTAATTTTGAAGAAAATGTCGCCAAAGAGAACCACCACCCCTATTACCAATGCTGCCATTAAGGCACTGATAGCCCAAGGCGTTGCTACTGCGTTGGCTGAGTATGAAGCTAACAGAGGCAGTGGAAATGGCGATGATAGCCATGATTCTGGAAGTGGCAGAAGGACAGAGCACGCTGCTTATGAGTGCATGTACATCAACTTCTTGAAATGCCAACCCCTTAACTTTAAGGGTACTAAGGGAGTCGTTGGTTTGACGCAATGGTTCGAGAAAATAGAATATGTATTCCACATAAGCAACTACACCGTCGCGTGCCAAATCAATTTTGCTACATGTACTCTTCTTAGAAATGCACTAACGTGGTGGAATTCCCACGTTAAGACTATTGGTCATGATGCTGCATATGGAATGCCATGGAAAACACTAAATAAAATGATAACTAATAAGTACTGCCTGAGAGGTGAGATAAGAAGCTAGAGATTGAACTGTGAAACCTGAAGGTTAAAGGTACTGATGTGGTGAGCTATAACCAACGTTTCTAAGAGTTGGCACTGATGTGTGTGAGAATGTTTCCTGAGGAATTTGATGAGGTCGAGAAGTATGTCGGTGGACTTCTCGACATGATTTAGGGAAGTGTAATGGCATCTAAGCCAAAGATAATGCAAGATGCAATTCAGTTTTTTACTAAACTAATGGATCAAAAGATCTGTACTTTTGCTGACCGTCAAGTTGAAAACAAAAGAAAGCTTGATGACAACACAAGGAATAATCAGACTCAACAATAGCCTTTCAAAAGGCAAAATATGGAAAGGGCCTACACTCTGGTGAGAAGAAAGAGTATGGAGGATCTCTACCTTTGTGTTAAAAGGTTATGCATATATTTCGAAAATAATAAAAAGAAATATAAGGAAAGTATAGTTTTGTGATCGTGGTTATTTTCATGTAATAAAAATGGTATGTTATAGCTTATAATATTCGGCTTATGTTAATAAGCTTTTGGAGAAAAAAAGAAAAAAACAAAAGAAGCTTATTTGATTATTTTGACTTAATGGGCCCTATTATTTGGTTCGACCCAACTAGACGAAAGAAGAAGTGTTTGTGTTAGTTATCTTATTTTGTACTATATTTTTTAATACTTATTTTCTAGCTTATTTTGAAAGGACAAATGATAAACTTATCCGGCTTAATAAATAAGCCCGAATATAGCTTATTGGGCTTATAGTCGCGTCCCACATACAAGGCCAACACCACAAGCTTATTCTTGAGCTTATGTGGTTCGGCTTATTTTATTGTGGCTTATTATGAGCTTATTGATAGCTTATTATTAATCACACCCCACCCCCCCGTGTTTATTATTTAATGTTTTGCTTATCGGATTATATGAAACGTAAAACTACATTTTTGGACTTAACGGGCCAAGGCCCAAAATAAATACAATACACCAAGGTGTAAAGCTACGGTGTAGCTTATCGAATAAGTTCCTGAATAGCTTATTTGATAATGTACGACTTAGACGCTATACGTTTAACTCATTTTAAACGTTGACGTTGCGAATAATAAGAGATTTGATGATGTATAGTTTGTAGATATGAAAATAGGATTGAAAGTGATTTGAAAATGGTTTTTATTAAAGTCTACGACTTTGGAAAACTTATAAACACGAACGGGTCAAGCCAAAATTTTTATAAATTATTATACTTAGTAAATATTAGAAAACGCACATGATAAAACTAGATATACGGGAATTTATTAAAGTGCCGAACAATATATATATTTACTAATATATAATATATATTTTTTTACTTAGACGTATATATGTATATAATATTAATATACATACTATTAATTACTCAATTTACTTACGAAAATATTTTAACTATTATACGATCGCAAGCGTTAATTTTTATAAACTTATTATCAAAAGTACACTAGTATATGCTTATGCATTATCCGCACTTCTGCGCTACTCCGATATTAAACCAAACCTTCATTTCATAGGTTGTCTTTACGAACCGTCGTTCGTTATCATGTGATTTTAATTTAGACTATTCTTCTTCGATTCACCAATCAAGGTGAGTTCATAGCCCCGCTTTTAATCATTTTCAATAATTGTTTTATAACTTGGGGTGAGAAACATTGCTTGCTTTTAAAACTGGACACAAGTACTATACGTGAGAAATTCCTCGTTTACGTGTTGCTTAAGTAGCGTTTAGACCACTATTGCCTGAATTATCATGAACTGTTAATCACCTTTAACCGACTGGCTGGTTAAGTGAGCGTGAGTGAATAAATAGATCTATTAGGACTAATTATCCCTATCCGGGTAAGAAGCACTTACTAGTCCGAGTTTGCCAAGGACTAACCGATATATGTCATGTTGAAACTAGTTAGGTGGTCTTTGGTCGGACACCTGAAGGGCAAGCCTTTTATAGCACTGTACATGCTATCTTTTAGTATTAGCTTCGGTGTCATAAGCTTAGTGCAACGTAAATGCCTCTTTATGTGAAGTTGTATTTGTTATAAATGTCACATACGTTTTGATAATCTTGTGGTCCACATTAATTACGTTTGAACTAAACCTATGAATTCACCAACTTTATGTTGACGTTTTAAGCATGTTTTTCTCAGGTGCTTAGCATGGATGTTGTTGCTTGACTTATGTGAAGTCTATTTGCCCGGACCGGTTTACCAGAAATTTATTTAGGTCTTTAAATACCGTTGTTGAACTTATTTAAGCTTCCGCATTTTGACGATTTTATCTTTTAAATTTGATCGATGTAAAACTTATTAATATTTTAAATTTATGCAACTGTGTTTTTTTCAAACGTACCCTTAGAGGTCGTTCTTTATGCTTTGTACTTGAGATATCCAGTGAACATCACGCCCCAGGATAATAAATCGGACGGGACCCCATTTGGGGGTGTGACAATTTTATAGATTATGCATATGTCATGTCGCGATTATGATTGTATGAAATCTAACGTGTGTTATATTTTCTTTGATTTTGAAGAAAATGGCTCCAAAGAAAACCACCACCCCTATGACCGATGTCGCTATTAAGGGCTTGATAGCCCAAGGCGTAGCTGACGCTTTGGCTGAGTATGAAGCAACTAGAAATAGTAGAAATGGAGATGACAGCCACGAATCAGGAAGTGGCGGAAGGAGAACAGAGCGCGCTACTCGTGAGTGCACCTATAGTGACTTCCTGAAATGCCAACCCCTTAACTTTAACGGTACTGATGGAGTCGTCGGTTTGACTCAGTGGTTCAAGAAAATGGAATATGTATTCCACATAAGCAACTGCACCGTTGCGTGCCAAATTAAGTTTGCTACTTATACTTTGCTTAACAGTGCTCTGACGTGGTAGAATTCCCACGTCAAGACTGTTAGTCATAATGTTGCTTATGAAATGACATGAAAAATACTGAGGAAAATGATTACTGACAAGTATTGCCCAAGAAGTGAAATCAAAAAGTTAGAAATGGAAATCTGGAATCTGAAGGCCAATGGAATTGATGTTGTGAGCTATACACAACGTTTTTAAGGGTTGGCATTGATGTGCGGGAGAATGTTTCCTGAAGAATCTGATGAGGTTGAGAAGTATGTTGGGGGACTTCCTGACATGATCCAAGGCAGTGTGATGGCATCCAAGCCAAAAACAATGCAAGATGCAGTTGAATTTACAAATGATCTGATGGATCAGAAGATCCGTACTTTTGCTGACCGTCAAGCCGAGAATAAAAGAAAGCTTGATGATAACTCAAGGAACAATCAGACTCAACAACAGCCTCACAAAAGGCAAAATGTAGCAAGGGCCTACACTGCTGGGCCAAGGGAGAAGAGAGAGTGCCGAGGATCTCTACCTTTGTGTACAAAATGCAACTACCATCATAATGGGCAGTATGCTCCTAAGTGCAACAACTACAAGAAAGTTAGTCATCTGGCCCATGACTGTAAAAGTCTAGCTGCTACTGCAAACAACTAGAGAGCCCCCAGGGCGAATCAGAGGGTTGTCACTTGCTTTGAGTGCAGAGTTCAGGGGCATTACAAGAAAGATTGCCCTAAGTTGAAAAACCAGAATCGTAGAAATCAAGCTGGAAATGGTGGAGCACAAGCAAAGGCTTATGCAGTAGGAAATACAGGGAAAACCTCAGATGTCAATGTCGTTACAGGTACGTTCCTCCTAAACAACCGTTATGCTTCTATCTTATTCGATATTGGTGTCGATAGGATTTGTGTCTGCTGCATTTAGTTCTCTAATTGATATCGTTCCAACTGCACTAGACCATGATTATGATGTCAAACTAGACAACGGGAAAATAAATAAAGTTAATACTATCATATGGGGTTGCACTTTAAACTTCTTAAATCATCCATTCAACATCGATTTAATACCTATAGAACTTGGTAGTTTTGACGTCATAATTGGTATGGATTAGTTAGCAAAGTATCATGCCGTAATCGTTTGTGATGAGAAGATCGTTCGTATTCCATTTGGAAATAAGATCTTAATTGTTCATGG
>BQNB010178474.1:0-12867 GCA_026074375.1 Tanacetum coccineum
GCATTCACACAAATTAGAAGAAGAATGCATTCATACCATGTCTATTAACGTATCAGAACCCAATCTATCATACATTACCTTAACACACATTTATTTCAACTATCTACTAAATTTATCTCAACCATCTATCTCAAGCTATCAAACAATCATACTCATACATTACCTTAGCCAATGAGAAGCATTAACACGGATTGGAAGAAGAATGCATTCATACAATGTTTTTTTTTTAACAACAACTTTATTAAAAAAACCACTAGCAAGAAGCTAGAAAATTACAAAAAAAGTAAATAAGGATGCTGAAGCCAGCTATCCCATCTAAATGTATTTTTGCTCATGGCTATACACCAAGTAAACGATCGCATAACAATATAGCATATAATACTATTTTTTTTATATATAAGTAATTACTTTAAGTTTCATATAAAATTACATATTAAATAAAATATTTACTTTATAAATATATCTTAAAAAAGTGACAATTTTAATAATAAAAAATTCATCTATATTTTTACGTTGTAATTGAAATAAAATACGTACTCTATTAAAATAAAATAAAAACAAAATTACAAATAGATGCACAAATTAAAAATTACAAATACAATAGATACAATTAACTTAGTTAATTATCATAGCCAAATTTTTGTCATATATGCTCAATCAAGTTATTTTTTAGAGATGAATAAGCGGTTGCGTAGTCGTTCTCTTAATCTATGTAAAATGCCATAACTCGCAATGGCTTATAAGGCGTGAGGCTTGGCCATGCCGCCACGCCACGCCTCACGCTATTTATAATCTGGGATAAATGTGAAAGTGGGGCCAATTTATGGAGTCCAAAAGTTCATAAGAGTCGATGAGTAAGTTTATTTTATTAGTTTATAAATATTGATGTGGCATGACGTGACAGCGTTGTTACAACGTGATGAAGTCCATAGCATTGAAAATGCTCTAACATCTTTTATAGCATGATTGCTATTATGAGATAGGATAACAATAATGCAACATTTGCTTTTGACATTGGAGTCGTTGACTCAAGGTTTTATATGACTTCATATATGTCTAGTCTAGCTTTAAGAATTTACTAGTAGTTCATGTTGTTAGCTAATAAAGCTCTAATGTTAATTTGATCGTTGATTGTTGACCGCTGATCATTGATTGTTGACTATCGATGATATGTTAACATTTAGCCCACAAGAGGCCCATGACCCATTTAGCTTTTAAAGCTTCACCATTTGTTTGTCCTATAAATACTCATTGTATTCTTTTTGTTTTATAATCAATTCAATAAAGCTTTGCATTGTATCTTAAGTTTCTACATGGTATCAAGAGATTAGGTAAAGATGAAGAAAAAGAAGAAAAAGAAAGTTTGTTTCATCTTGTCGCCGACTTGTTTGCCGCTGTTTTGAATTAGATAATTAATTGTTTCTTGTTATCATGGAGAAGTAGCTCCTAAGAAAAAGAAAAAAAAATGTTTTGACATGCATTGGCATTGGTATTGATATTAGCATTGGCATTTGTATTAGTATTGGCATTGATATTGGTATTGGCATTGGTATTGATATTTGGTATTTGTATCGAATACAACATGTTTTGGTTCCATCCGGTTTTGTTTGTTCTGCATTTGGTTTTGTCTGATATGCTCTTGTTGATCTCTGTATTTGTGTGATTATGTGCTTTGCACCTGTCTGCATCTGTCTAAATCTGCACCTGTTTGGATTGCATTGGAATGAGACTCCGTCTAACACCGAGTCTGCACTCTGGGATGCTCCGAAGCTACGTGTTTGTTTTTTAGTTTTAGTTTATTTTGTGTTTGACAAACTCTTAATGTTCACTGTTGTGGCATTGTGAGTTTGAGGGGGGAATGTTAGCTAATAAAGGTTTTATGTTAATTTGACTGTTGACCGTTGACAGTTGACTGTTGATTATTGACTATCAATGATATCTTAGTATTTTAGCCTATTAGAGGCCCATGACCCATTTAGCTTTTAAGGCTCCACCCTTTATTTGTCTTATAAATATTCAATGTATTCTCTCTTTTTTTATAATCAATTCAATTAAGCTTTGCATTGTATCTTAGTTTCCACACAAGTTTCATATTTTCAATCATCAAGGTTGCTAGTTAAACATAAATGAAATAGACGTGGTTGAATCAAACGTAGTTACTGAAATTAGGTTTCCCAGTCACTACCCAACTAACATATTCTGGGACCTTAATGGTGACAGATGTTTTCGTGTAAAAGATGTTCGTAGGTTGCTTGACGATATGCTCTTGCCTAAATCTGATGTTCCGTCTAGATGGGTCAAGCAGATCCCCATCAAGGTTAATGTTTTGGCGTGGAAGATCTCTATGGATCGTCTTCCTACTCGGGTTAATTTGCATCGGCGTGGAGTTCAGGTTTCCCCTATTTCTTGTCCTATTTGCTGTGAGGCCCTCGAGAATCTCGATCATTTGCTGTTTTGTTGCGACTTGGCAAAAGATATTGCTCGGTCTATTTGTAATTGGTGGGGCTTGGTTTGGAACCCTGTTGATTCGTATCGATCTTGGTTATCTTGGTTTAATTTGGTTCAGCTTCAATCAAGTTCAAAACAAGTGCTGGAAGGAGTGTTTTACACTTCCTGTTAGAGTATCTGGTCATATAGAAACCATCTCCTCTTCTCTGATTCAAATCTTCGAAAAGATGGTATTTTTGAAGATATAGTTAGGCGTTCTTTTTCTTGGTATATTGCTAGGGGTAAAAACTCTATTAGTTGGGATAGTTGGATTCAACACCCTTTTTTAATTTCTTTGTAATTCTAGCTCCTTGCTAGTTTTCTTTTAATAAAGTTGCCGTTCAAAAAAAAAAAACATTTTTCTTAACTCTTTATCTTCAACTCTTCCTATTAAATCTGATAATCGTTTTATTTTATCATCTTCTTGAATAGTGTTTATTTCTTTATAATCACAAGTACGATTTCCTATACATTCACATTCTTCTTATTCATTACTACTATTATGAATCCATTTTCTACAATATTTAAATCATTATTTCAAAATCTGTATACAAAATCACTAGATTCTTCATTAATCAAATTTTCATAATTTGATTTTAGTTCGTTAATATCTTTAATCTAATTTTTCTTTTTAGTATAACAATTGTTTGAAGTATGTCCTTGTTTTCCACACTTATAACATGTTATTGTATCTTTGAAATTTTTATATTTGTTATCTTTATTAAAAGATTTACAGACAACAATTAACAACAAAATTTAATAAGTTAGAGAGTAGAAATATCTTTTTATTTTTGTATTTATTATATCCTTTCTTGTAATTATTATATTTTTTTATTTGTTTTTCTATATCTTTTAATATATTTATTTTCTCTTAGTACTTTTCTATAATTTCTTGAAGGTAATTTTATTGTTTCATTAACCATAATAGTTTCACTCAAAATCTCCTAATCTTTTTTTGTTATATATAATTCCTTCTTTCATAATCTTAGTCTTTTAGTTTAAAAATCAGAAACAAAATGGCTGAATCCTACTTGTTTAGTGAAATTAATAATTTCTCCATATGTTATTTCTCTATATGGGATCATATTATTATATATACTAGCCAATTTATTTCTTACTTTTTCTGCAAATAATCTTGGTAACCCTGCTATAAATTTTTCTTTCCCTATGCTTCTCCACAATCAGGTCTGGTCATTACTTTAGTT
Source organism: Tanacetum coccineum (assembly GCA_026074375.1). NCBI lineage: Eukaryota > Viridiplantae > Streptophyta > Magnoliopsida > Asterales > Asteraceae > Tanacetum > Tanacetum coccineum. The sequence continues at coordinate 3,693 of BQNB010178474.1, forward strand.
AAAAATACGTCTGTATGGTTGGGGGGGGGGGGGGGGGGTGGGGGGGGGGGTGGGGGGGTGGGGGGGGGGTGGGGGGGTGGTGTGGGGGGGGCGGGCCAGTCAGAGAGAAGAGCAGGGAGTGTGGAGAGCAGTAAGGGAGCTACATGTTTGAATTATTGGTGGTGGGTGAGGTTGTGTGAGTAGGGGATGGGTGTAGGGATAGGACTGAGGTTTTTAGTATTGCTATAGAGCTATCTACGATCACGGTAAGGTGTGGAGTGTTGCGTAGAGCGAGTGTGATAGAGAGCGTGGTAGGTGGGACGAACGTCAAACAAGGATCTTTGATGAAGGTTCTCATATGATCTGACTCCAGTTCCATATTTATCTGAAGAATAATCATTCCAATCATACAGTATTAATTAGCTCATTCAGAACTAGCAAACAAGACCTACACATCTATTCACTACGCGTAAGCCCTCAAATTATAGTATCCTGTGTATGTAATACTCACGAGGAGCGAACTTTATCTATCGCTTGCATCATCTTTGTAACCACCTGTAGTTCTCTCACGAGATTGAAGGCGAGGAGGACAGTCTATACTTGAGTATCATTGGTTGGACAGCAACTAGAATTGATCTTTACTAGAGAGCATATCTAAAGAGAGAGATCAATGAGGAGACAGTAATATTCTTCTACACAGCACTTCACGTTTTCATCATTAGAGTACTCACATACACTCTACATCACTATGCGTTTGTACAATGTGTGTGGTTATCTATGAGAGCGTTGGTAGGCAGTTGGGATGAGAGGTATACATACATTTGGATTGGGCTTAGTGAGTCTAGACATCAGCAGTGGAACGGAGGGAACTGACAATGCGAGGTGCAGATCTACATGGGTAAGATGTTGAATTCTTTTAGTACAAGATATGTAGAGGCAGATGTAGGTACACGGCAGTGTGACATATACTTAGTAGTATACATCTTGGAAAGTTTTGTTATATATGTAATCTATCATGGTTCTTAGAGAGAGTTAATCTTGTATGAGTGAATTGTCTTTTATGATGCATCTGCATGAGTGACATAACACAATATAGAGAGGTAGAGTTATGTATACTATTGTGGGAGAATTTGGATGTTTGTTGTCTTATCACGAATGGGATGATCATATCATATATATACATCTACATATTGGGAGGGGTATTACAAGTGATACATGGAGGGGAGGGAAGGTGTATATCGCTCTGATGTGGGGTGATGACATATACATAGACACACTGGAGAGTTGATGATAGTGAGTGTGATAGTTGGGGGGTGGACTAGAGGAATGGATGCAGGACATGATGAGGTGGTAGGGTACATATGTGATGATGTTTTATTAGGGGTGGCATTTGACAGAGGACTAGGTTTCTCTTTTAGACAGAGATATTTGTGTTTCTGAGACACAGGGGAAACGTATTTCGGTTGGGGATAGGGGTTACACATATGTAGATTTTTAGTTGGGGTTCTGTTTTTGGACACGGGACACTGTACAGACAGAGGGTATCTGTACAGAAATTGACGAATTATGTCAGTGAAACTCTTAGGTGTAGTTTAGAGGGAGATGAGAGAGTGTGCTGTTTTAGCATGGCAAGTTTATCTTCAGAAGTGCAAGAATCATAGTGGATTGTAGGTGATGTACGCAGATGTACGTCAAGTTTATAATCTGTCTATTATGCTTGACATTAGATAGGTGGGGGAGTTGATTACACGTGACGGGGAGCGATTACTTGCAATCTACTGGTTGAGGTGGGTAGTAGTCTGACAGCAATGGACGTCAGTTAGTACTGACTAATTGAAGTGATGATAGTTATGGGGGTTGTAGGGGTTGATATAAGGATAGGGGGGGGGATTTAAGTGTGGGTATTTGGGTATATTGTTGGGTTGTTTTGGGGGATGGTGAGGTGGTGGGTTTAGATATAGTTTTATAATTGTAGGATGGTGGTTGGTGTTTTGATGGTGGGTTGGGGTTGTAGGTGGTGTTGGATGGTGGGGTTTTATGTGTGGGTGTGTGATGGTATAGGAGTGGTGAGGATTGTTTGTTTTGTTTTGTGTAGGAGTTTATTGTTTTTGGTTTAATGGTTTTTTTATTATGTGATGATGGTGCTATGTTTGTTGTAAATTGATTAATATGGATGGGGATGTATGGGTTTATTTTTGGGTGTTTTTGTAATTGTTGTGGGATGGTGTGTTGTGTGTATGAGATGAGGGTTTGTTGGTTGGATTGGGTTTGGGTAGAGGTTGGGGAATGTGGGTGGGTTAATGGGGGTTGTTTGGGGATAGGTGGTTGGGTGGTAGTGAGGGAATGGAGTGTGTGTGGGGGTTTGTTTGGAGGGGTGTATTAGTATTTGGGGGGGTATGGAGGGATGTGGGGGGGATTATTGGTGTTGTTGTATTTTGGAGTGGTTTGTGAGTAGTGGGGATTTAGTGGGTTTTAATTGGGAGGTGGAGTTTGTTTTAGGTGTGGTTGTGTGAAGTGGTTGTTAGTTGTGAGGAGAATGGGTTTTATGTTGGGTTTTTGTAGAGTGTGGGATGTGATGTGAGTTTAATGGTGGGGGGGATATTTAAGTGTGTGTGGTTTAATGTTCTTATAGCTTAATAATTTTATTTGTTATGTTTCTTTGTTTAATTTTGTTTTAGTTTTCCTTATGTCTATATTTCGTTTATCCAAATTTTTATATGCGTTGTCTTTTATTATCTAGTTACTTCTTTGTGTTACAATTGTGTAGTAAATTCATTTAATTTCTTTATTTATTATTTTAGTTAAAATGCCTTTTTCATTTACAGAAAAGGGATATATCTGTGTTACAAAAGGTTGTCCTAATATAATTTGAGAACTTAAATTCTTAACTAATATTAACTGAGTTTTAAAGCAAACATTATTTTTACAAATATGGACTTTAGATAACTTATAACTTATATTTAATCTAGATCCATTTGGACCAGATAATCTCTAAGATGATTTTTCATAATATTTGGTAGGTATTATCCTTCTTAGAATACAATTTAAATCTGCTCCTGAATTTATTAATTCTATTAGAGATAATTTAAATTTTTCATCAATTACTATGTTTACTCTAGTATACCATCTTTGACAATTTATCGTTTGTATTTATCATTTACTCACCCTAACTTAATTCTGTAAGTGACATCAAACTATAATTTTTACTGTCTTAAAAACCTAAGAACTAAACTTTCGAATAAGCTCACTAACTTATCCCATAATTACTCAAAAATACTTACTACTAGAATAAAGAAACCTACTTAAACTATTCACAACTCACTTTTACAATAAGACTACTAGACCAAAGTAACTGTATCAATTATTAAACTTCTGATGTGTTTTAAAGATTTCTTTTTCTTTATTTTATCTTTTCTTCTAATGTGTTTTACTATGCTGTTTTAATATTGTTTTCTTCTGTTATTCTCTATTTTAATTCTTCTTGAAATTTCTGACATTAGTTTATTGTTTAGTTTTCTTTAATTAAAGTCGTTTACATATTTCGTCAAAATAATATATTCTTTCATTATTGAGTTCCTTTTACTCTAGCTCTATTGTTTTTGTTTTCCCCTAATTTTCTTTTAATCTATCAAATACATATTTCTTAACTCTGTTATCTTCAACTCTTCCTATAAAATCATGATAAATCATTTTATTTTCATCATCTTCTTTGAATAGTGTTTTATTCTTTATACTCACAAGTACATTTCCTAACATTTACATTCTTCTGAATCATAGTCTACTAGTATATTCATTATCTACAAATATTTAAATCATCATCTTCAAAATCTGATAGAACTATGAATTCACGAGATATCCTTATTAATCATAATTTTCATAATTTGATTTTTAAGCTCGTCTGATATCTTTAATTCAATTAATTTCTTTAGTATAAAAATTGTTTAAAGTAAGTCCTTGTTTTCCACCTTACAACATGTAATTAGTACCTTTATAATATTTATTAATTTCGTTTTCTATTGATTAAATGATGTTCTCTTTTTATTTTTGTATTTATTATATCCTTTCTTGTAATTATTTTATTTTTTTATTTGTTTTTCTATATCTTTTAATATATTTATTTTCTCTTAGTACTTTTCTATAATTTCTTGAAGGGTAATTTTAATTGTTTCATAGCCATAATATTGTTCACAAAAACCTTCTCATATCTTTTTTGTTTATTTATTCCATTCCTTCTTATCCTATCTTTTAATTTTAAATCAGAACAAATTGATAATCCTACTTGTTTAGTGAAATTAATAATTTCTCCGTATGTTATTTCTTTATAAGGGATCATATTATTATATATACCAGCTAATTTGTTTCTTACCTTTTCTGCAAATAATCTAGGTAACCCTGCTATAAATCTTTCTTTCCAATATGCTTCTCTACAATCAGGTCTAGTCATTACTTTAGCTAAAAATACGTCTGTATACCATCTAAAATCTGATAATTTTCTACATGTTAGATTTAATAGTATTACTGAATTTCTTTCTTGAAATGCTGTTGGATCTCCAACAAAATTCTTAAGTATTGCAAATATTAAGGTATTTATCATATCTTCAATTTGTGTTTCAGTTTGTATATTATTTTCAGTTTTAACTATAGTCTTTTTAGCATTTAATATTGTCCATTTTTCTGCTTCTGTAAGATAACTATCCCACCAGCCTTTTAGAGTGCCAGTGAATCCGGCAACTAAATGTTGAACTATTTTTAATTCACTATTCTTATGGACTTTGTAAGCATTGGCTGCCATAGTCATTTCTTGTAATAAGTTTGATATTTGATGTTCTGTTTGACCATCAATATTCCATTCATATATTTCAGTGCCACCATAGTGGGCTTGTGATAACATATTTCTTTCTTCAAATTGCATATCAGGTAGTGTAGGTCTATGATAATAATTTCTTGTTTCTGTTGTAGGAGTGTATGTATTATATTTTATTTTGTTTATTTCAAATTTATCATTAAACTGGTTTTCTAGATCTGTTATATCATCTTCAATGTCATCTTCATTGATATTATTGATATTTAATTTGAGTAATTTTTCATTTATTTCTTTTAATATAGCTTCTTGTTCTCCTAAGTTAATTGGTTTATCTATACTATAAGGTATAAATATAGGATTTTCTTCTATATCTATCTTTTTAGATTGTGACGTACTAGCTGATGTGTTGGCTTCTTCTGTTTTAGTATTACTAATGTTTTCTATTCTATCTAGCTGTTGTCCTAATGTGTTTAACATTTCGTTAGTATAATTATTTTGGTAAATAATGGTAGATAAAGATTTTTCATTATCTTTATTATGTTTTGCTAAAGGAACACCAATAATTTCTTTATTAATTAGAATATCTTTGTTTGGAGGGTGAATACTGTTTATAGGTTCATTAGTTTTTAAATCAGTATAGGTTTTAATTATATCAGTAGCAGCTTCTATTTTTGCAATATAAGGAATATATATATTATGTTCTAAACTATATAAATGAAACCATGAGAAAAATAAAATATTTTCTTCATTATCAACAATATATAATACCCATTCATCTTCATGCATTTGTCTTTCTTTTTTATCAAATGTAGAAAAATACCAAATAAGTATTTCATTATTATAAGTATTATACATCTCATCTTTTAAATAATTAAATTCTAATTTAAATTTGATCTCTGGTAATGTTTCCATACTTTATTTAACCAATTGTGAATATTTTTTCTCTTATGTAATTTATTTCTAGCTGTGCCATTTCTATAGAGATTTTTAAAGATTGTTTTCTTTTATAGCAACTAGCTAATTGTTGTTTTATTTAAAAACATATTATAATTGTTCGTAATGATCTACTTCTGTGGGTTTATAATTATAAGTAGAAACAGTTTCATCACTTTTATTATCTTCTTCATATACTGGTTTAGGTATGGAACTATTAAAATCAACTCCTTTAAATTTCAAAGATTGAGTTCTTCTTAAATGTTCTTTTTCATTTTCAGATATTATACTAGATGGTACATATGTTGAATGTCTAGATGATTCTCCTATTTCTTTTCCAAAAGATATTTGTATATTTCCATTTGTATGTTCTATAATATTAGTTATATCTTTGTTTAACTTTAAAGTTTTTGGTTGATTCATTTCTTCTAAATTCCATGTTTCATTTCTTCTTATTTCTTCCCATTTTAATTTCTTTGGTATACATATTTGTGAATTTTCTAAGTTTGCTTCGAAAATAATAGTTTCATTTTTAGTATGATCTATTAAAGCACGAGGTTCTACAGTAGTAGACATGACTTTATAATATACTCTATATATGACAGCTAAAGGATCTGATCCTTCTTTCATTTCTATATTTTTCATTTTTATGTCTAAAGTTAATACGTCTAAAATATTTGGAATCTCTTAAAGCTTACTGTAAATCTGTGGTGGTATACAAATAAAGTATATAGGTCACATTGCAAATATTAGATTCAGCTAAAGCAAGTAAAGATTAATCAAACTTAAGTAGTATAGCATCTCTTAATATCATGCAAATAGGAGCATTAATTCCTAGTCTAGTTAATGGCTTTATTGCTACTTGAACTAATCCAACATGTAAATATTTATAATTCTTTCTATATTCTTTAATAGCTTTTCCAGAAAATAAATTTATACTTTGATGATCTTGTAATAAAGGTAATGTTTTCTCAGTAGTTTTAATAGAATAACTTTGAAAAAATTCAAAAGACCCAATTTTATAAAGGGTTTTTACATCTTGTTTAGGAATACTCCAATTTTGTAGTTTATTTTCTATATTTGAAATAGTAATTTCAATAGAATTAATATGATCTTGTTCTTCTTCGTTATCAGAAGAGGAACCACTTTTTCGATTTAATAATAATTTTGATAATTTATTCATTATGAATTTAAATTACTTACTTGATTAAACTTGAGAGAATAATTCTTGTATCTCTAAATACATGAATCTCCGGGAACACCCCCATATCATCGTGGTCCGGCCGTCTTACACACCACTGCGGCTAATCCAACCGATAGATCGACAGGGCTTACCAACGCAGCCATGGATTCATGAATACAAAATTTATTCTATCTAGTTTAATACAGAGAAAGTGATTACAACTCATAATAAAAGGATATCAACCTTGTCATTTTTTGAAACAAATGGCTCTGATACCAAATGTAAACAGGATCACTTTAATGATTTAAAGGATAAAATTGAAGTAAAACTTTAATTACAACATAACAAATATATAAATATTTGAATAGATATTAAATCTGAATAGATATTAAATCTAAAATAACAGAAATCTTTATAAAATTATACCTTGATTATTGAAATCTTTAATAGTGAAATCTTGATTACAAACAGAATCTGGAATACAAATCTGATTTAAAGGTAATGGAGATAGAATAATCTGAAATTCTAAACTTTTTGTACATTGGGAGGTTGATAATATAAGTTTTGGGTTTTTCTTCATATATTGAAGTCTGAGTAACTCTGGGGTATGTCTTCTCTTTTATAGATGAATTCTTCTTGAAATATCTTGGTAACCGGCACTTGTAAGTGAACTTCTGAATTATTACTATCTTCTTTTTTGTTCTTTTCATAATGGTAAGTGAGCTGTCTTCTTGTCTTCTTGCAATAATTTGTATATCGTGAGTGCCCACTGTCTTCTTTTGTCTTCTTTAATAATTCTTCTGCTTTTGAGCTGTCTGTCTTCTTTAATAATTCTTCTGCTTTTGAGCTGTCTTTTATAATTCGTCATTGCTTACGTCTGCTTCTAGAATAACTTATTTTTATTACATATTACATATCATAAGGATCTTGGGAGTCTTGAAATCCTCAATTTTGTGAAAGTGCAGGCGGTCTTTCTGGGAGGAAACTTTTGTTGCACTTTTAGTCCCTCGCCAATGTTGAATGACTAATTTACCCTCATGTTTAGTCCTCAAATGCTTGTTACCATTATTCACCCTACACCTACCATTTTCTCGACATAAATACTTTTTTGTGCTTCCATCTTTTCCATCAAAAACAATGACACTTATTTAACGCACATGAAAGACTAGCATAATGTATCTTTGAGATTGCCTATTGAAAATAAATCATACGTTTTCAGGTATTCAGTTATAAAACGTGCTTAAGAAACATTAGACAAATACCCGCGCAAAGTGAAAGTGTATAGCGGCAAATTAAATATATAATTATACATGGAACTTGTGATTTTGGTGTGACTTTAATTGCAAAAAACAATTATGGGTTCAATTGTAAAATCATTACGAGAAAAATGAATATCAATTATCAACGAAAAATGACAAAAGTTCGAAGATTAAACAATATTTAAACTATTAATTTAGTGGCGGATTTTGTTATCATTTTTAATAAACTATACTTTGAGTATAACACATTAATCATTTTTTAAATTGTAAGAAAAGTTATGGGCTCTTTATTTATAGTATAGACTGTATTTGAAGTTGGTTATACCATTAGATATCGCAATAATCAGACAATGAGTTTTTTAAAGTGTTTCATAAATCAGATTATATATAGCTTGACATGAAAATGACCAAATTACACATTTATAATATTTTTTTGCTTTAACAAAATTTGTATCGTATCACGGATATAGTTGTGAGTAGGGGTGTAATGAGTCGAGCCGTTCATTAAAAGCTCGGGATCAGATCGGTAAAAAGTTCAAACGAGCCGAACGTAAATGAGCTCGAGCCCGAGTTTGGGCTCATTTGATAATCGAGCTCGAGCTAGAGCTTTATATATAAAGACTAATTAGGCTCACGAGCCCTAATAATATGTACGTATATATTTTTTCTATACATATAACCATGTGTATGAACGAGCTTGGGCTCATTTGATAATCGAGCTCGAGCTAAAGCTTTATATATAAAGACTAATTAGGCTCACGAGCCTACACGATCGAGCCCTAATAATATGTACGTGTATATTTTGTCTATACATATAACCATGTGTCTTCAGGAGCTTAAAATAATAAACGAGCTTGAATTTAGTGTGATTGACGAGCCAACAAGCTTTTAATTCCTTCAACACGTTATATAACTTAGTCTGAGCCGAGCTTGAACTCTAGCAGACTCGGACTCGGCTCGTTTTCACCCTTAATTTGTGAGTTGCATGTGTTTGTAACATAAGTAACAGTTAATTTA
>BQNB010178476.1:0-12866 GCA_026074375.1 Tanacetum coccineum
TTGTAATGTAAATGTTCTAGCTTGTTTCCTTTATGGAAATTTCGGCTCACTTGATGAATGTAGGTAAAGTTTTATAAAACGTTGGGTATTAGGTATAAACATAGGTATTTTTTGAAGCGTAGATAACTTTTGGTGGTTCCGGAACGCCTAAACGTATTTATTTACGAAACGTAAATACTTTACGAAATCAATAAAAATAAAATATAAAAGTTAATTATTACTTTAGTAAAAATAATAAAATGATTGCTTGACGTAAACTTTAATTTGTTTGGTTCCCGCTTACGTTGATTGTTGATTTTTAGTTCACACGATTTAACGTATCGATTAAAATTAAAAGCAAACGCGTACGACAAAAAAATAGTGAATTTAATAGCGTCGTACATTGATCAAAAATACGAATTATTACAAAATAAAATTGAATTTTCCTGTAGCAGGCCTGGCGACGCCGTCAAGATTAATCCTGACGCCGTCTCCAGGCTCTATAAATAAATTCTTTCCTTTTCTTCAAAAATCCCTGTACGCAAGTTCCCATTAGTTATTTCCTGCAAATTTTACTGCAAAACCCACTAAATTTATTAACACAATCATATGACTTAAAATAAACACACCAGACACACCTAAAATGCAAGAAAACAAAACATTGGGTTGCCTCCCAATAAGCGCATGTTTTTGTTCGAGTCACGAGCCTGACTCTACGTTTATTTGACGCGCAAAAGGCGGGTCTCCCCTACACTTAATGTCAAGTGCGGATGATAGTAGCGATACACACCATTTCGATAGAGGTATGCCACGTGGGGTGAAGGCGGTGTGTGAATGGTCAAGGGTTTTACTACCTTCATCCTAAAACTACCCGAACTATATAGGTTGATGGGTGGGTCGGTTCCTCTTTTGTCTCCTAGATTTACATCTAAGGGTGAAAATTTAGGTAAAAGTTGAGGCTCCGGTTCATCAACACTAGAAAATCCCTTAGAACTAAGAAAGATGTCATGAGTATTAGTATTTAAGCCTAGATCCTCTAGTTTCATGTGGTCCAAAGGTTTTACCTCCATTGGGGTTCCTATAGTCTCTTTTACTTCTTCCGGGTAAGTCACGGGCGGTGTGTATAACTCAATTGATGGGAGGACTTGTGGGGTGCATTGTGGGCTCAGATTATCCACCTTATCCTCCATCGTATCTAGATCACCTATGGGCTCATCATCTAACCATGCCATGCACTTAGGCATCTTAACCATAACTATCTCACATTCTAAATCCTCTTTATATGTTCTCTTAGGTTGTGACTTAGGCAATTCTATCATGTCATCTAACTTACGGGTCATTGCTATGGAACTCTTCTCAAAAGTTTGATGCAATTGGTCACTTTTCCTAAGGGTCTCATCAACAAAAGTTGATCCTAAACACGAAGGTTGTTCATACAAATACATCCTAGGTGAAGGCTCATATCGTTCTTTAATTTCACTAGGTGAGGCATTTTGTGTGCGAGGATATTCTACTCCATCATTCATCATTTTATATACTTCCTTAAGATTCTCTAAGTCGCTTTTATAATCTTTCGGATAATTTTCACGGTAATATTCTATGAAGCACTCAAATTGTTCTTCCGTTACGACTCAAGTGTGATTTCATCCAACATGGTGAGGAATGACATTTTTACGAACAAATACATAAAGAAGAGATAGACTACGAGAAAGCTAATTGACACGAAATTAAAATCTCACTTGATAGGAATCCTGTGAGTAGACCTAAGCTAGATTGAATCCGAAACCTACGGTATTCCCCGACAGCGGCGTCAAAAACTTGATGTGAGGGTTGCGAAGACTTCACAGGAAGTTTTACAATCCCCTAGGCAGTGCACCTAATCATTGCAGTGTAGTATAGGCAAGACTCGGGGGTTGTTATCGTTCTCTAAGGGAATAGCACCAAGGCCGGATCGAATGTTCACTAAGGTCTAAGGGTTGGAGGAAGATTATTTTTGTGTTTTTATATTTTATGAAAGCAAGTAAATCTCGGGTTTGAAGGTTGGTTTGTTTTAATCTAATTAACTACTAATTCTAATCTAATGGCAAAAACAATTATACAACAAAGTATATTCACTTGGGATGCACTACTCCTCGCTAGCTATCAAATTCTACCATTAGGGCAACACAGAAGTAAGGTAGTATGAAGACTATTACAAGGCCCCTAAGAGTACATTACATGTATTTGAAATATCTTAAGAGGGATCAACATAGTGATCTTTGACTTTAGGCTTGAGCTTGTTCTGATAGGCTTGACTTGTATGTAAACTTAAACTTCTTTGAAATCATCTACCAAGCATAATCTCTTATCATCATCTTGTGATCTTGTCGCCGTCTTGTGCAGTTGTGACTTTTGGACCGACATGCTCATACTGTTGTTGTTTCTTGATCTTGAAAGCTTGAATAAGACATCTTTCTTGAAATTCTTTAACTATAACACTTCGTCACTTTGAGAAAGACGTTCGGTATCAGAGTGACAGAAACTTCTTTGAAATTCTTTGACTTTAATACTTCGTCACTTCAAGAAAGACGTACGGTATCAGAGTAGCGGAAGTCTTGAAACATGTACTTGAGCTTTCATGATGTCTTTACTTTTGTCGGTCAAGTATGAGCATGTGGCTTTGAATCTTGACTTGTCTTGATCCAATAGCTGCGACCATCAGGATTACCTGCATGAAAGGGTTAGTGATAATCAACATGTATAGACGAAAGTGGCTTTGTCACTTTGTCGAATACGGTTGTAATAACCATGGTTCCCTGTTAATCAGTATAAATACTGCTTGTGATCAGGTAGAATTCTAAAGAATCTCCTTGATAGGGTTTCGCAGATGTACTAGCCGTTCTCATTACCAAAGCGTCTCAAAGCAGACAACACGGTAAGAGTGAACCAGTAAGTTACTATCTTCCCGATTAAGCCATCAATTTGTGTTCAGCTTTCCTATGCCTAGATACCCTTGTGAGGCTTCCCATGGACATAAGATTAAAAATTGATTTAGAAAATCAGTCGGTGTGTCAAGATGCAAACGGTTTTTATGACACACCAACAGTTTTATATTTTTCAAAATTTATCCGTCAATTCATAATCTGGACCGAATCGATATCCAATATCACAAGTTTGATCCATATAGGATCTCACAAGTCACCTACCGCAGTGCTTGTTTGATGTTGGCTCTAGAAGGATTTCCATCGTCATTGTGAGTACTTTAAGGTATCACTCTGATGTTCTGGCAAAATCACAAGGATGATGCGTAGGACTCTTGATATATTTCTTGTTTTCACATTGTATGAATTAGCAAGCATATTTTGGATAAGTGTCCTAGTTAGATTTATGGATGATCCCTTTTGGCTCTATACTCGATAATGTACTTTGGTTTTTAGTAATCGGAGGCTGGAGCAGACTGCCACCTTTTTTGTATCAACTAACTCAGAGTGATAAAGTCGATAAAAATGCGTGCAATCTCCATGAGAAATGAAACAAGAGTCTTTTAAGAGACCTTGAGTGGCTGGGGAGGGTTGTGCATTGTGTCACTGGGTCCATGACGACTGTCTTCAATACCAGACAACAGCTTAGTGTTTCTGACAGTTTATGTATTAACCCGGTTTCTGACTAAGTGTAAGGAGGGCTTCTTTCTTTTCACCTTTTTGTTTTAACTTTTCTTTTTAATTCTCCAACCCCTTTAGTGCTTATCAAGACTTCATGACTAATACCTTGTTGGGTTTGTTCCAGTACTAGCTCCATCTCAGTCGGCACTATTCCTTTTTCTTACTTTTTCTCATTTTTATCATACCTAAGGACTTCTATTCTAAATAATGGAATGTCCATGGGTAGATCCCTCCAGTTTTGGCTGGATCGTGGGAAAGAATACCTAATCCTAACCACCTTATAACTCTAAGTAATTACAAACATGGTCGGTCCTTTGGTATTATTCTCATCCTTAAACCATTTAAAATTCCCCCCTCAACATGGCATCGATATTCAAAAAATGTTTAGCGCATAAAGGGTGAAGCTTGCACTTGAGTCCTTTAAATTCACATCTTTAGCCATATATTTTAATCACATTTTCGTCCCTTATCAAAAATGTCAAATCTCTTGATATTTTGAATATCAATTGATTCAAATATTAATGGTTTCAAGGAAAAAATTTCCAATTACTAACAAGCCGTATTAGGAACATTTTTAATGCTCCCCCTTAATTTATGAGGGTATTATATGGCGTTTGAGTATGTTAATTTGGAAAAAATTAAATTTACTAAGAAATTCTTAAAAATTCATACTCAAACACTATATATGCCTAATTTTTTAAGTCTACACTACACATTTATATATTCACAAGATTATGTATGAGACAGGACCTGAAAATGTTCAAACCAAAAATGACAAAGTCATTCTGTCCATGTCAGCAATCTGTAGTCCATCTCGATAATCTCCTTTTGAAAGTTGTCTTAGCTGCAGCCGAAGGTCTCCCCCGTACAGTCTCCCACCAACGAATTTTTCCAGGCTCCTCATTAACCTTCTGTTCCTGAGTTGTCGATCAATAGCCTAGATCATAGCTCCTGCTCTTTCCCTGTCTACCTCTCTCTAGATTGTCTGTGGTAGATAATTCATCAGGATTCTCTTCATAGTATCATCAAGAGTAGATCAAACATCGTTAAGTTTACCATCACTAAACTTGTGGAGTTCATTTTTCAAATACCCATCCAATCTGTTTCCTTCTTGTTCTTTATTAGATTATCTTGAAAGCTCGTTGGGATGGTGTATGCTGTCTTTTTATATATGGTGTCTTTCGTTTGAGATTTGATATGTACGTATCTGGCTTTATGAGGTTGAGTTCTCCTGGTAACTTTTGATGCTATTGAAGATCTTCTACACGACTTCTGATGACAATGCCTTTTTTTTTTTTTTTTTTTTTTTTTCTTTTTTATTGTAAACATTCGAAGTGATACACCCAAAGCTAGAAGTTCCTTCATATTGAGATTTGTTAGCTTGCCTTGAACAAGAAGAAGCAGCATGTCTTTGATGTCTTGAAGGCGAAGTCTGTTGTAATCGCCTTCTTTGAATGTGTACATCTTGTCGTCATCTCTACGAACAGTGATCCATTCCAAATGTTTGTTAATTGTGCCATTCGATAATCATAAGCTTTTTAAGTCAATGATTTGTTTCGAGAGTAAACATCATGAGCAGATTCTTAGTGATTGCTTATCCATAGAATTATTGCGTTTTCATCCCCAGTGACGTGATACAACCCAGGTGCAGTTTGTCGTAGAAAATCGGCATTTGACTCCACATGGTGTTAGGGACTAAGTCTTCAATCCATTTGATGTGTCCATAATCTACATCCTTTGTCTTCGTCACTAAAGTTGCATAAGTTTGGCTTGAGACACCACCACTTAGATATGCAAGGTCGTTGTTGATGAAGTGATCAAAAGGTATTGCTCGACGACCTCGTGAATTAGGTATCAATGGTAAGGGCTTGCGAAGATCATGTGGATATTGCTGTCCTTCGGGGTTGTTCTAGTCTAGTTGATCAGTAGTTGCTTTGCAGACTTCTCCCAGAAATATTCAAGTTCCACCAAACTCTTGCACGACCCTTTCATTAACTCAAATGGTTGGACCAGCGAATATTTCTGGAGTCAGTGTATCTACTTTGAGCGATTTCAACCGCAATGCGGATAAGTCTAGAGGAGTGTCCATCGTTCATTTAAATTGACTTCACGAGGATTTTCATTGAGGACAAAGTGTGATCCAAGGTTGAATTGGTCCATGAACAGTAGGCAAAGTCTTGTTCCAATCACGGTCGGGAGTTAGAGGTTTTGTTGGTTTTTGAAACCAATCAGGAAGCTGAGTGGTCTCATCAACAGGTTGATCTTTAGTAAATCATGTATCGAACTCCTGATGTGCGGGTTCTTCTAAATCTTCAATAGTGTGTATTGGCTCCTCCGCTTAAGCAGACTTGTCAGTAGACTTTTGATGAGATTTGGACCCTTCTTTAGACTTGCCAGTTGGCTTGGAAGTCTTCTCCTTTGATGCACTAGTTGACTCGGGTTCTTTTCTAGCTCTTCTTCTCTTGGACCCTCGATTTGATCCAGCAGAGGGTTCTTCATCGTCATCTTCATCATCTCGACGTCTTTTAAAAGTGACAGTATCTCCATATGATGCAAGAATGTCTTTGTCAGATTCATAAGCGTCAACCAATGCTTTGTAGAGATTCTTCTATTGAAGTGATCTATCTAATTGATTTGTTATTTCTTCATTATGTCTATGTGAATCTTCTTCAGATTAAGTTAGATAGTATTAGCTGCCAGGTTTTGAAAGGCTCAAGGGCACCAAAGGCGCAAAGGGCTTATGAGCCTTGAGGCGGGCGCAGAATCAAGGCGGGCTTCATGAATATGAGTGCATTAAATTGAAGGAAATTATAATAGTTTAAGCGAAAATTTATAGATTAATGATGAATTAAATAACACTAAAATAATTAATGTATCTAAAAATTTGAATAGTTAAACAAAAAATATCAAGTAATGTAGCAGATTTATGGCATGACGAGATTACATTATCTCATGCGTAAAATAGAGGGAGGAGTCTGTATGTGCACACACTTGAATTAAACGACTAAACACTCAAATTGTTTGATTTATTTAGTTTCTAGGTAATCTATTATTAACATATAAAGGCGATGAATGTTAAATTCGAAAAGAAAGTTTAAAATCCGTCACCTTTCCTAGGCGCGCCTAGGCTCAAGGCTCTAAATCCCAAGGCTCTACGCTTTTTGTGAGCCTTGTGCATGTGCGGAGCCTCGATCTGAAAAAATCCCTAGAGCTTGAGCCTTAGAGCCTAGGCGCGCCTTAAGGCGCACTTTTTAAAACTTTGTTAGCTGCTACAGCATAGGATGTCTTAGCTTCATTGGATGAACAAATCAGAACCTCAGCTTCAAGTTGGTCATTTACTAACTTCTCAATTCTCGGCAAAATCTTGGAGACTTGCTCTTTAACTTGTACCTTGACTTACTCCTTGATGATTTTCTTTATATTTTCATCAATTTTATTGATGAAGTCTTCATTGTCAGATTGAGCTTCGCTTCTAAGTCTGCCTGATTGTAGTTGAACATCTATTTTTATAGCTTCATTCATCTAGTTGGCAAGGTACTTATCAACAATACCGGGAATTGATGAAACTGTTTCAGCAAATAGGTTTGTTCGCTTAAATTCCGAGAAGTCGTCTTCTAAAGCTTTTACTTTATCTTCAAACTTGAATAAGGAACCAAAGGTTGGAAGATTTTGTAGGGAGGTACTTAGAGCAATTGTTGGTGTGGAAACTGGTGTTTGTTGCAGAGGTTGAATAAGAGGAATGGGTGGTGGAGGAAGTGTTATGACAGATGAAGGAGGCATTTCAACATTTGTAGTAACGGGAACATCTACCAGAGAAGTTGACTCAGTGTTCAGGTTAAGAATGAAGTCAATACCTGTATCTGGATTAGGGTTGAGCATGTTGGAAATGAGGCCTGATGATACAGAAGAACTCTGTTGTTGAACTTCAGGATTGGCAGCTGTTATTATCACATGAGTATCTTCTATGACTTGAGTACCTTAAACATTAGTCTGTAGAGTATCTATCATTTCAGTATCTCTTCTTTCTAGATTGACGTTCACGTCCCTGTATAATTCATTCACTTCTTCCTCTTCATTTGTCTCCTCTTCATCTAGCTCTTCTCCCTCAACATTGTCTCCTTGAGTTACTTCATCAGATGATTCATCATCAGTGGATTTAAAATGAGAAGGTGTTGGAACCCTCAAATCTGAACCCTCTTCTTCTTTATCTTCTTCATGTTGTCTTTCTTCTTCATTATGAGTGGAGAACTTAGGATAAACAAAGTCATCACCATCATTGTCTGATTCAGTCTGTTCATTTTCATCATCTTGACCATCATCATCCTCATTATCAGCATTGTCATCATCGTCTTTACTCATGCTTACTTCATCATCATCATCATCATCATCATTACTGGACTTCTAAGAAATTTGCTCATCTTCAGAGCCATATGTAGGTACATCAGGAACCCATGGTGAA
This sequence comes from Tanacetum coccineum, assembly GCA_026074375.1. Lineage (NCBI taxonomy): Eukaryota > Viridiplantae > Streptophyta > Magnoliopsida > Asterales > Asteraceae > Tanacetum > Tanacetum coccineum. Next base: position 8,080 of record BQNB010178476.1, read on the forward strand.
ACACCAGTTCCTTCATTTTCACCTGAACCACTAGCGTAAGAGCTGTGGAATTGTGTCTTGCTTCTTTTGGTGACAATTTTCATCTGTTCAGCCTCAAACAATGCTATTTCTGGTAAAGTCTCCAATATTTAAGCATGTAGCTTCTTCTTTCCTGATTTAGTCACCTTAGCTGTAGCTTTGAGTCTTTTACCTGGAGAAGCTGTAGGGGCTTGATCAGTCTTCTCCCTGGTCGATCTTCGTACATACTTTGGTTTTGGAATCACCTTTCCAGTAGCAAAATCATGATAAGTCTTGTACGCATCCGACTCCTTCATTGCTTGATTGGTTAGAGAATCAGGAAGCATGGCACCGTACTTTTGAACAGTTTCATGCTTAGGGATGAATCTCATTGTGGTAAGGATAGGGTCATCATTAGCCATGTGCCAGTCCACCTTGTTTCTTCTTGGAATTGATTGATCTTTTGACATGAAGTGGTTGATAATGACTTTGGTGAATCTTGGATAGTACATGTCTTTGTTATTCTTTGACACCTTGTTGATTTGATAGACTAAGTCTTCCCATAGAAGGTAGACGTAGTCAACATTCTTCTGGTAATACATGCCCCACATGATTTGAGCTCGAGAGAGACGAAGTAGACCAAGTCCAGTTACTTTACCACTGAGATATTTGTTGATGATGGTTCCGAATGTTCTCCAAGGTTGAGGTAGAGTTTCAACCTTGACATCAGAGAGTGATTTCATATTTCTGGAGTAGCCAAGTTTTCTGATGAAAGCAAGAATTTCTACTTTAAATGGAGGATCTTCTAACTTTTGTCCAGGAAGATTTGGGCAAATTTGAAGCATATCTCTGAACGATTCTAGATCAAAAGAGTAATTCTTTTTGTTCATCTTGAATTTGATGCAGTGCTTGTGATAGGAAACAGTAGCCCAGAATTCATGCATGTAGATGGCAGGAACACTTGCAGAGATCAAGAAGGCTTGATAAAAAGGTGTGAGAGAAAGAACGTCCAAACCAACTTGAAAAGTGGGTTCCTTAGGCTTGAATGTTGTGCTCAATCTGAAGTTACAATTCCCAATCCTTAGACGTTGTTCTCGTGGAACAAGAGCATCGTCAAGGGCTTGCTGTTGTTCTTATGTGATACTCATGATTCTGCTTAAAAAGAGTTAATACAGTTTATATATAATCAAGTTTATATAAGACACTATAGAGATTTTTCAAGCTATGGCACTTAAAGCATTCAACACATTTAGAGAACTAATCATGGAAAGGGTTAAATTAATTTGGCTTAATGGGTTAGGTCACCTTTGTAACATAATTAGACTATCTAGGAATCTAGTTCATTCTAACTAGTAGGAATTTAGTTTACCTAAGTCTTGTTTTAGTTACACTAGTTAAGCCATATTTTTTTTAACTTGATTAGATTTCAAAGATAACCAAATTTAAATTTGCTTTCTAAAACAAGTTTTAAGTTACCTCCTAATTAGAATCTAAGTGTTTAGCCTTTTGTTTCCTTTAATTAGAATTATTACTCTTAAAAGTTAAGTGTAAACTGCTAATTCGGTCATTATTGAGAAACTACAGGTTCGGTCAATACTAAAAACTACGAGTTTGGCCAGTAATTCTAACTGCGAGTTCGGTTACTAAAGCAAACTAAGAGTTCTATCAACACTACAACCTGCAAGTTCGGTCAACACCACAACCTGCGAGTTCGTTCAATACTACACCCTACGAGTTCGGTCAATTAATGGGAACTACTAGTTCGATTTAAACAAAGAATTGCTAATTCGGTTCACAAACTCAAATGGTTTTAACCATGTTTTTTACTTCAAAATTAAGTCATATAGCATCGGAGTATACACATGAACATTTTTTAGCATCTCATAGACACAGATTCATCAACAAATAATACAAACGTGCATTTTTCACCATAAAATCGATTCGCACAAAGAACAAACATTCATAATGTAGATATCAAAGCACACATATATTCAATAATACATTTTACACTTATCTAACACAAAACCCACAAACTTTTCCTACAAAAACTCAAAAACACTCATAATCGACACGAAAAATCAAACAAATCTAACGCATGTGATATCTTTATTAAAAACTACTATACACGAATCATTAACACCCTAATGTGAAAAAAACCCTCGATCAATTTGGGGTTTCACTCAGTTTCAATTTTGAAGAACCCTAATTTGATTTTTAGGGTTTTTGATCTTAAAACCTTGTAAAAACGAAATTCGTTCGAGATGTAGGATCATTAAGGTGTAAGGATCAATGTTTTAGTTATACCTTAAGCACAAAATTTGTTGGGAATTATATTGAGTTGATAAGACAAAACAATGAAACAAGAACTGATGATTAGATTATAGTACTGCTAATATATGAAAGCAGTAGTATATATGTTGGATACTACTGCTAGGCATCATATTTGGTTACTACTACTAGTACTTGATAAGATTTCAAAAGATCTCCTTAAAGAAGAAAAAGGTTTAGAAGATAATTATAAAAGTTAGGAAGATTTATTCGTTTCCTAATACTTATCTTTTGTAAACCTAATATCTCTATTATATAAAGAGATACAAGCGTATAGTTTAGGTGTACAAGTCATGAGTTCCATAGTGTACCTAAATATGTGTGTGTGTGTGTGTGTAGGCGTGAGTTTCAATGTAGACGCCTAGTAATTTAGCCCTAAGGTCAATGTTTCATTGATCCTGTTACAGTTTGTTAGATGTAACCGTTCTACTATTGATCAAAGTAGAATTGGGGCTTGGAGTGATTGTATAGAATGTTATGAAAGATAATGATGAAAAACCTTGTTATGATATCAATGTTCTTATAGTATTTCCGCTATGCATATACTTTATGTTCATTGTTATCATTATCCTAGATATAAAGATCTAAACAATCTGAGCTATAAACGATCCAAGAACTATTACGTGTTAAGGTTCTATCAGGTGGTATCAGAGCCACGGGGCTCTCGATCTAGGATCTACAAGGTATTTTAAAGTCAAAGCTGTGATGAAAAAGTTTTCTCAAAAACCCTAAATTGTTGTAAACTGAAAAGAGGGTTATGAATATGCGACTTCATGATGATGACATATATGAGGTTTAATAAACCCTAAATATTATGAAAGAAAGACCCTAGTTCAATGAAGATACAAGGTACAAATTGTTATTAAACGTTTATGTTCATCAATGGGTATATGTTGTTTTGAATGTCATATGAAGAAGGTTGCAGGCAGTAGGTGTTCAAAGGTTTATCATGTTTTTAGGGTCCATTTTCATCTACTGGTGTACACAAGTCTATAAACCCTAATTCACGTGTTGCCTTGTAAAACCCTAATTCGTTAAAACAGCATATGAGAGGAAGGAGTATGTTACTAAAGCTTTACTGACACATTTAAGTGTCACAAAAAGTATGAGAGGAAGGAGCACTTACTACAGCCAATGTGACTTACAACTGCCAATGGTGAAAATGTTACCACCAAGTAGAATTTGTACTGCTCGTTGTATGTTTGTACTGCCAAGGGAAGTTTAGTGCTACTCGTTTGTACTTAATACTGCCATGGTAACATTACTACTGCTTGTTTGAACTTTGTACTGCTGCATGTTTATTTTTAATACTGCTCGACAAGGAATTAAGGAAGATCAAAGTTGTCGACAAGCAAAGATGTTGTGGCACAATACTTTATTTCATGCGAAGAGTTTGCAGTTGAGTTCCTTGATTCATTAGGTTCGTATAACTATTGGAAGTAGTCGTGGAAACTGAGATTAATATGGCTTGGCTCAAAGTGTTGTTATGTTTATTAGTTAAAATAGCCAACATACTTATTGCTACTCCCAAAAGATTCAATCTATTGCTGCCAAGCTTCTAAATGATTATGATTTAAAGGCTCGTATTTTTGGATTCATTGCAATAGTTGATTACAAAGAAGATTGTTTATGACTTATTTGACGATGTAGTGGAATTACTCGGGTTTGTATTCTTTTCATATCTCTTTGTAGGAGGTAACTTGTTTGTGCTTAGAAACGATGTGACGAACACTTGTCAAAATCTAGCAAAGGTGTGTGATTTAAAATCTTATGGTGCTCAATGCGCACATTTGCTATCACTTGTTATGTATCTCATTGAAGATGAGGATTTTTGTCAAGAGGTTGTGATCTACTTATATTTCACAGATTTATTTATAAGTTTGACGTCACGTGGATAGTACAAGATATAAGACAAGTTTTGGGAGTCTTCTACTTCAATCATCAAGTTCGTTGTACTTAATTTTCTTCATCAAGTAATCATTACATAGAGCCTATAGAATTGAAGATTCAAGAAATGGTTAACATATGGGTTTCAGGAGAAGCTTATTGTTAAAATGTTTAACCATTTACATGCGTCATTGAGGTGAAGGTTTTTACTACTATTAATCGTTATTACTACTGCTAGTGTAAGTTTCTACTGCTAAAATTCATTTATACTTATTGTGCGTCATGGAGGGTAATTTGAAACATTGGAAAACTTAGATTAGAAGTGTGATATATGGTTTGTGGTTATGAAGATCAAAGTTACATACTTTAGTCCTGTAACACCCCCAAAATGGGTCACAGCGGAATATGGGTTGGCGAGTGTTACTTCATAGATCAATAGCACGAGATATGAGAACGACCTCTATATGAGTCGTTTAAAATTGATACATTGGATTAAATAGACTTGTTTGTTACAATAGCCCGAAGCTTAAATAGTTCATCCATGAAAAGTAAAGATTTTAAGACATAACAAATAT
>BQNB010178478.1:0-12866 GCA_026074375.1 Tanacetum coccineum
TTGACCTGTTGCCTTGGTCAAGGGCATTCGGTCAGGATCTGTATTAGGGTTGCTATATAAGTGTGTGCTATCAGCGAATCAAGGAGAAGCCATTTTAAGTCGTTACTAGGCGTACGAGTCATAAAAACCCCATTTTGATCCGTTTTAGCAAAAGTAAGCTAAATTCTTGTTCAATAAGCTTAATTTTTGTTATAGAACTTTCATAAGGCATGTTATATCATAAATAAGTCTCTTGATTCTTTGAATCACAAACCATGCGTGTTAAAATTTCTAAACGAAACGAACCCTATGAAACCCTAAAAAGCTTATTTTTGTAAAATCTATAAGCTAAATCAATAAGCTATTATAATAAGCCACTTTTATAAACTCTCTTAACATCTTTATAAGCTTGAAATCAAATTCTAATGTCTTAAACCCATCGGGTTTCTTTTAAACCCAAAACGAACCCAAACAGACCCGTTTCAAGTATTTTAAGCTTATTAGCTTATTTCATAAGCTATAAATTCGTTAGAATTTCTTATTATAACTTATTTTGTCAAGTCATAAGCTGCAAAATAGATTTGAAACATAAAAACACATAATTATGGATTTTGGACTAAAACCGTAACGATTCTCATACGTAGGGGTATATATTATAACTTTTCACAACCTAATACTACAAGGACTATTGCCAATTCTCAAAAATAGGGGTTGATTTTATAAAAAGTTATATAAAAAGGACTAATTTTGCAAATATTTATATACCAAGGGTATAAAGTGTAAATTTTTGAAATTATAAACTAGAGGGGCTAAAAATATAATTTTCCCAAACTTATAACTATAAGGACTGTTTTTGCCAACTTTCTAAGTCAAGGGTATAAACTGTAATTTTTATATTCTCCAAGGTCTAAAATGCAAAACTTTATAATAATATTTTTAAAAATTATTTTGATAAATTATTATCAAAACCCAATTCGAAAATCATTCTAATATTGATCCAAAAACTCTATGAAAATAAGGTTTTAGTTTTTAACAAAACTAAATTGTCATCCACTAGCTTTTGAAGAAACTTCTATAGTAAAATACAGACAAATATATAAAGTATCACGTTACTAGGAAATTTCATGTGAGGGGTTCCATTTGGATATTAGTTTTGACGAGTTTGTTGGGTTTACAATTTAAAGTACCTTGGCTCCTCAAACGATACTACATGGCATCTGGATTATGATAGCCCGAACAGTGATACAATATTTCCATAATTAATAAATCAAATATAAATGTTAAACTCTGTAAAGTTTTGAAACATAAACAATCAAACTAAGACTTGACATATTACCCCAGGTTGCGTGACGAAGCCATTACTTTCACTTGATATACTTTTGCAATCAATCATATTTCCCTTGTTAAGGTGAGTTCATAGCCTCGCATTTTAAATATTTTAAATACTTTATAACCCACGAGGGGGATACATGCTTAAACCATGAATGCAGGTGTTTTTCCAACTGTATGCTATCCAGATATATTATTGCCTAAGTACCTTCAACTGCCAATATTTCTTAATCATGAACCATTAGTTACTTGCGAGTGAACGTCAATATTATGGATAGATCTATCAATGTCACTACGGTGATTTCCATGTTAATGTATTGATGTCATAAGCTTAGGGCAATAATACTATTTTCTATAATAATTGTACTCATTGCAATTATTACACTTATAGGTGTATAACAACGTAACCCACTATTATGATAACTTGTATTCAAACTGTTTATCATAAACCTATGAATTTCACTAAACCATTGTGTTGACCTTTTTAGCATGTTTATCTCAGGAAATTAAGCAACTTATGGCACGGAGTGGCACGGACTTTAAGATGGCTAAATTGTTATCATTCAAACTTTATGTTTCTAGATTTTTGGACCTCTCTTTTGTAAAAACTCTGATGAAATAATGAATGATAACTTATATTTTAAAAACGTCTCTTTTAAGTTGTTTTCTATGATTATGACTGTTGTACTATAAAATAATACCCCAGATTAGCTTCCGCTGCTATATGTCAAAAATGGGGGTGTTATATATATATATATAATAATGTTAATCATTTCAGTAACAATTTCTTCAGCGGATCAAAGTATTTCAAATGTAAATCTAATTAAAAGTTATCAACGATCTAAAGTGTCACTAAAAGATTAGATTTATTACCAATTGTAAATGAAATATTATACTATATTGATTTTGAGAAACTAGTTAAAGGTTTCACATAAAAACTTTAAAAAATAAATTTTTATATAAACGATTTTTCGACAGATAACTTTGATAAAAAGGCCCCGTCTTAGAGTTTCACTTTAGGCCTCCAAGGAGGTTGAGCCGCCCCTGACAAGAAGTAAAACCAATTCTTCATAAGTTGCATTTGAGTTTTGAAAACTTTCAGAAACGATTTTTAAAAGATATAAAAGAGATGAAAGATGTTTTTGACTCAACAAAAAATTATCTTAGTGAAACATGGTGATGTGTCATTGTGTGGTGTATATTTTATTGATTCAAGTTTTAAATTTATATTTTGCCGACTTAACCAAAAACAACACTTTAACGGGTAGTGTACCCGATCGGTAGTAGTTTCGTGGTAAGTAGGGTGTCGATCACTGAGAGCGAGGTTAAATCTATCAATTTAATTAATATCTTGGTTATCTAATTTATGTTAATTCTATTCTAATCTAAACCTATGTTAAACCTATGTCAGTCTAAATCCTAATTCTAACGGGAAAAGGGGGTTTTCAGCCTGAGAGACTGGCACGGTTTGGTTGGTGACTATAATCAATTCAAGACACTGTTACCCACGCAAGCTAATAGACAAAAGATAAAAGAGCGGTCGAACCTTATATAAGAAAACTGTATTAACCATTATTAATCCGATTAGAACGTTGGTTTGTTTATTTAGTGCAATGATTTCTTCTCTCGAGGTGGCATATCATTCTTAAGACTTAGGCGTTACATCATCCTAAGACCTAGACACATTAATTCTGTCACAATTAAAGCATCCGCATAAAGCATCCTTATTTGCTGATTATAATCTATCTTAGGGATTAAAGCAATGGTGATCTTGTTAAACCCTAGCTCATAGAGACTTTACCCACTTACCGCTTAATGGCAATCTATACACTAGTAGTCCACTTGTCCAACTATCCAATGGAATCAGAACGTTATTTGTTGAATTATCTAGGTCACCTGCTAGTCAACACGATCAATAAACCATCGGCAATATCCAATTAACTAGTTAAGCCCGAAGCATATCCTAGACACAGACTTAGAAGGACAATACTTGTGTAACTATTATTCTAGATGTATAAATTACTATATGGAGAGCTATCCCGGACTCTAGATCCGCTTGGTCCACTTTGCTAGATCCAGTTGAATGATAGGTCGCATACAAAAGCGCGTAAACAAGTATAAATTGATAAACATAAACAAGCACTCAACGATAAATCAAGAAATCGATATAAACAAATACCAAACATTCAGATCTTCATAATAATGGCTAATACCCGAAGGTATTAGCCTTCAAACGTCATAATAAATACAAGAGTAATAATTTAGCCAAGGTAAACTAACCGAGTTAACGAATGATACCAAAAACTGAATGATTACTAAAGTATATGGAATTACACGATGTCTCCTATGGAATTGAATACGTTGCTCGACCTCTTCTGCTCTTTTTCTCCTCTGAAAATCGACTTTTGTGGTTTAGGTATCGAGAATATGATTTAGCACACTTAAAACTCATTTTTGAGTTTTCTATTTATAAGGTCTGGAAGTCGGTTGGATACGGCGTATCCATGTATTAGATACGGTGTATTAGGGATTTCTTAGAGTAGGGACCACGTTTGATATCTTCCAGAATATTATATTGATTCCATATCTTGAATACGGCGTATTGAGTCCTCTGGATACGGCGTATTGATCTTCATTCCTTTTGTGGTCTTTGGTTAGTGCAGGCACGGATACGCCGTATCTTCCTTGATGGATACGGCGTATTAGTCTTCAGAATAGTAATCTTCAAAATATCTTCATTTAAGCTCCAGAATGCGCGCCTTTTGCTAAGTTTCACCAATTACTCCATAATTACTGCAATTCTCAAATATAAATGATTAAGTAATAATTCTTTGCAATAACTATACAAAATGGGTTAATAACATGGGATAAATGATGCTATAAAATAGAGGTTATTTGATGTCATCAAATATCCTCCCACTTGAATCCTACTTGTCCTCAAGTAGCCTTTAGAAATTTATTAAAATGTATCCCTTAAATAAATTTTCTGTTAAAGCACTTATTCGATCTATTACAAGTACACAACCAAACACCTTACGAAATAGGAAGATGAAAACACTCAAATCACTCAACTAATATATGTGGTAACATGTAACTAATTCACTCAGTTTCTCGGTCGTGACGAGTATTCTATCATAAGCTTGGTAAGGATACACATCTCCATTACTAAAACCAAGGAGTAACAAGTTTATAAACTTAAATATGGGTTTTTGTATGGAAAGGCGTACAGTTTGATCATTCTACAATCTTTCACCAGAAGTACCACTCCAACAAGGCAGCTGAAGCACACATACACACCCAGAATGCCAGGATAGACATGTGTGTTTGATCACATCCCCATTCGAATTTAACCAACGGTTAGGATGAAGAATGATATAGGGCAGGAACCTTCTAACTTTCACCAAAAGTCATAAACCAACGAGGCGGCTGAGACATGCATACATGGCCGCAACGACGGAATAGACATGCACGCTCGATCACATCCTCATTCGCGTAAAACTAGCGGCTAATCATTAGGTGAGAGGGAAGTAAATTATTGTTAAATAAAAATCAAGAAACAAATTCTTTATAATTTTATATAGCTACATCACCATCTAATCGTATTTATAAAATCATATTTATAAAGTAAAAACATTTATAAATATCTCTTTAGTAAAAACAGCGTAACTTTCTCGTTTTAAGTCCGTTTCTTATGTTCACGCTTTCGTATTAAGACGAGTTATCAAAATATTACATTTTCATATTTTAAGTCCTCTGTTTAACAGTACTTTTTACTGTTCATACACTTTTATAAATTTAGTTCTCGTAAATGTCGTACCTTATTCGTTTTAACTCCGATTTTAGTGATTCTTTCGAGCCCGTCTTCGTAATTAAAAGTTTTATCTAATTAATGTATTTTCCAAAATGTATCTGAGATGAATAGTGATTTTTACTATTTATAGTTTATAAAATTATTTTTATAAACTTTAATTATTATAAACATAAAAAAATCCATAACTCCTTCGTTATTAATCAAAAAATTATGATTCTTAATGTTTTGGAATCTTAAAAATATGTAATATATGAGAAAAATATCCAACCTTTTATATCAGAGATGGTTTGTAATGAGTTTTTATAAAATTTCATTTATAAACGCGTTTATTATCGTGTAAGTTGCAAATGCCGTATCTCCTTCGTTATAAATCGGTTTTTCGAGTTCTCTACATGCCTACGATCGTTGTAACTTGTAGTATTCTATAAAAACATAAAATAAATATGTTATATTTAGAATTTACACATAATATTTTGGGTTTTTAGTTAATAATGTGTATAAACTTGTTTTTGTAACTTTTTAGTTTAGCATCTTGTTACAAGTCCTCTACAACCATTTATATCATATGTTCTACATACTTAAAGTCCTTAGTCCATGATTTGTCCAATTATTGTCCAAGATAACAAGATCAATAAATACTTATAAACTTATTAAGTAACTTTTAAAACCACTAGTTTATATATACTTTTTATACATAAACCACACTTGTGCAATACTTATACTATCATTCCTATATGATATTAACATCCCTATAACATATGTAAAAGTATATCATACCATGATAACAAGTAAAAAATCCATTTTTCATGTAAATAAGTTTCCTAGATGGTGATTAACTACATAGTCATTATATACAAATAAAATCATGAATGTAAAGAGATTAAAGTTTTTAGATAACCTTAATATGATGTATGATGATGAACAACAAGATCTAAACCCTAGTTTAGATAATAAACCCAAGCTTCCAATACAAAGAAAACCCTAATCCTAAACCTTTCTTGTTTAACTCGTGTAAACACCAAACCAAGCCTTCAAACCTTCTTGTAATACCTTAGATATGTTGTAGGAATACTTGTATGTGTTGTAAATAAATTTGGTATGGATTGTTTTGGGGTTTTTGGTGTTGGTCATGGGATAGGAGAAGCAAAAAGGGAGAATATGTGAAGTTTTCTTGTTAAGGAGTGATGTGTGTGTTTTCTATGTTACTTGCACTCTATATATATTACCATGGACTAGTCAAGATTGTCATAGGAAGTCCAAGACACAATGAGGGTTTTAAGGAAGTCTTGGTCAAGACTTAGCTAAAAGTTCTTAAGGTTTTAATGAGAAAGGTTTGTACAAGTTTCAAGTTGGTAAATTGTGAACTCTTTGTCCCCTTGGGACTACTTTCCCATCCGAATTTTTAAGGGAGGAGGGAGTACAAATATGATTTTTGATATCTTGTAAAATATCTAGCATTATTTTAAAGTTACAAGTTGTAGGTTAATATGTAGTAAGATATAACTTGTAATTTGTAAGTCTTGGTTTATTTCCTTCATGAAGAATTAGGCTAAGGTGATAAATATGGATGCATTTTTATATAACTTTGGGTATTGGGTATAAAAAGGGGTACTTGTTGAAGCGTAGAAAAGTTTTGGTGGTTTTGGGTATGCCTAAATGTATTTTATCGCGAAACGTAAACACTTTACGTAACCAATAAAAATAAAATGTGCAAAGATAATAATTATCCTCCAAATAATTATCTACACTTGCTTGACGTAAACATTTAATTGTTTGATGTCCGTTTACGTTGAATGACAATTTTTAGCTTACGTGATTTAACTTAACGATTATAATTAAAAGCAAACGCGTACAAGACTAAAAATAAATAGTTAAATAATGACGTCGTACAATGACCTAAAACACGAGGTGTTATAGTTGTGTTACTCCCTTAAGTGCCAAAAATAAGGTCTTTAGTGCTTTTAATTTGCGAGACAGTTCACTTAGCAACTACATGAAGAATAAAATTTGAACTAGTCAAATGTGGCAAAAGTGGTACGAATTACAACCAAATGTTGGTTGGTCACCTGTTAAAACGCCTCTGTATGTTGTTAATAGTCGATCTACTGTTAAAACTTCAGTTTCTGATAAAAATGGGTAATCAAATTGTCCACTTGTCCAGATATAGTGTCTTCATGTATTGTAGGTAGTTTAAATCGTTATGTAGATTCTTGATAGTGGTTGTTCAAAGCATATGACGGGTGATCGATCACTGCTGGAAAATTTTGTTGAAAATTTCATGGGCACCGTCCGCTTTGGGAATGATCATTTTGCAGCAATCACAGGCTATGGCGATTATGTACAAGGCAACATCACTGTATGTCATGTATATTACATTGAAGGCCTAGGACACAACCTCTTCAGTGTAGGAAAATTCTGTGACGGTGATCTAGAAGTTGTTTTTCGCTCAAATACATGCTATGTGCGAAATCTGGAAGGAGATTATTTTCTTATAGGAGCTCGTGAATCTAATTTGTATATTATCTCCATTTTTGATATGGTTGCTTCTTCACCTGTTTGTCTTATGTCCAAAGCCACTTCGACAAAGTCATGGTTATGGCACCGCAGACTCTCACACCTTAATTTCAATACCATAAACGATCTTACCAAGCACGACCTGGTTGATGGTCTTCCGAAATTCAAATACGGAAAAGATCACCTTTGTTTTGATGTGAGCGGGGAAAGATCAATAAAGCTTCTCATCCACCTAAAGTGGTTCCAAGAAATCATTCCAAGTTGGAATTGCTACATATGGATTTATGCGGACCAATGTGGGTAGCATCAATCAACGGAAAGCGGTATATTCTTGTGATCGTTAATGATTATTCTCGATTCACATGGGTATATTTTCTTCGCACAAAAGATGAGACTCCTGAGATAATAAAGAATTTCATTGCTCGAGTTCAGTTTAATTACAATGCCAAAGTTCACAAGATTCGCACTAACAATTATACTAAATTCAAAAACACAACTCTTAAGGCTCATTATGAAAAGTTAGGCATTATGCAACAATTTTTGATTGCCCGTACGCCTCAACAAAATGGTGTTGTTGAAAGATGAAATCGAACTCTTGTCGAGGCAGCACGCAAAATGCTTATCTTTTCACGATTACTATAATTTCTTTGGGCCGAGGCAGTTTCCACCACTTGCTTTACTCATAATCAGTCGATAATTCATACAATGTACAACAAAACTCCATACGAACTTCTTCATGGCAGAATACCAAATGTGGAGTATTTTAATGTGTTTGGTTTATTGTGTTATCCAACAAATGATCGAGATGACAATTGAAAGATGAAACCTATAGCAGACATTGGTATCTTCATTGACTATTCGAAAACATACAAAGGGTTTTGAAATAATCGACAAACCAAAAAGATTATGGAAACCATACATGTCAAGTTTGATGAGCTTACAGCTATGGCTTCTGAACATGACAGTTTAGAACCCGTTTTTCAACGATTCATCAATGATGATTCATCAGCAGAATCCATGAATATTCCATCTAAAGAAGATTTGGATAATTTGTTCGGGCCAATGTATGAAGAATACTTTGAGAAGAGGTCTTTTGAAACGTCCATCAATTCCGCTGCACAACAAGTTCATAATAATGAAGACTCACCTTCGACATATTCAATCATCGTTGAAGAAAACGAGGCTCGTCCTATTGTAACTACATCCAAATAACAAACTTCTCCAATCTCCTTAAATGAGGCTGATGAATTCAATCAAGAAGACTCTACAGATTTTGATGGCAATACGATCTTTGTTCAATATGATACTCTAAACTTTGAGGAAGGTGAGTCATCTACAATAGCTCTAGACCCATCAAATATGCATGAGTTCCACTAAGTACAACCCTCAACACATATCTGGACTAAAGTTCATCCTTTGGAACAAGTAATTGGTGACCGAACCAAACCTGTGATGACTCGACAAAGACTTCACACTGATTCTGAGGTATGAAACCCTTGAACTAAAGAACATTAAAGAAGCCATGTTAAATCACAGCTGGAGAGAATCAATGTAAGATGAGTTGCATCAATTTGAGAGACTAGATGTTTGGGAACTAGTTCCTAGACTAGATGGAAAGAATATTATTACTGTCAAATGGATCTGGAAGAACAAAAGTGATGCAGAAAATATTATTATTCGAAACAAATCTCGTCTTGTTGTGAAGGGTTACAAGCAGGAAGAAGGCATCGATTTTGAGGAATCCTTTGCGCATGTTGCTCGTCTTGAAGCCGTTCGAATGTTCGTTGCTTTTGCTGCACATAAAAACATTACAATCTTTCAGATAGATGTTAAGACTGCATTTCTCAATGTTCCATTGAACGAAGAAGTTTATGTTAGCCAACTTGATAGATTTGTCGATCCAGACTTTCCAAATCATGTATACATGTTAAAGAAAGCTCTATACGGTCTCAAACAAGCTCCACAAGCATGGTATGACAAACAGTCTTCATTATTGATTGAACACCATTTTACTAAGGGTATTGTTGACCCAACTTTGTTTGCACGACGTCATAGGGGAGACATTTTACTTGTCTAAGTATATGTCGATGACATCATTTTTGGGTCTACATATCTAGATTTTTCAAAACGATTTGCAAATCTTATGAAAAATAACTTTGAAATGTCTATGATGGGTGAACTAAAGTTCTTTCTTGGACTTCAAGTTCATCAATCACCCCGTGGCATATTCATTAATCAGTCACAATACGTAATTGAGCTTTTAAAGAAACATGGTATGGATGAATGTGTCTCCATGAGCACACCTATGGCCACTAAGAGACTGGATGCTGATTTACAAGGCACTCTTAGTGATCAAACGAATTATCTTCGAATGATTGGAGAGCTCATGTATCTAACAGCCAGTCGACCAGATATTGCATTCGCCACCTTTTTTGTGCTCGTTATCAAGCACGTCCTATAGTCAAACACCTCAAAGAGGTTAAGCAGATCATTCGGTACTTAAGACAGTCCTATAACATGGGCCTATGGTATCCCAAGGATTCTGGATTTGAACTAATTGCATATTCATACGCAGACCATGCATGATGTAAAGACGATTGCAAAAGCACATCAGGAGGCTTACAATTCTTAGGTGAAAAGCTCATGAGCTGGAGTTTTAAAAAGCAAGATTGTACTGTGATGTCAATAGTTGAAGCTGAGTATGTATCATTGTCTGCGTTTTGTGCATAAGTCATCTGGATGCGAACACAACTACTGGACTATGGATACAAGTACAACAGAATACCGATGTATTGCGATTAAAAGAGCGCTATCGCTATCTCATGCAATCCAGTTCAGCATTCGCGTACAAAACACATAGACATCCGGTATCATTTTATTAAAGAACACGTTGAAAAGGAAACGGTGGAATTATACTTTTTCGGAACAGAATACCAACTTGCGGATATATTTACTAAAGCTCTTCCTAAAGAACGCTTTGAGTTCTTAGTTAATCGCATTGGTATGAGATGTATGACTCCAACACAGTTGGAAAGTCTAGCAAAGTTATCTTCTTGAAAAAGATCATACATTAAAATTGTAAATAAGTTTTTCAAAAACAAAATAAAAAACTCAAAAACTCAAAAAGATTTTATTGATGTTTTTCAAAATCAAAAACAAAATAAAAATTGAAAAAATATAAAAATCCAAAAATATTTCCTTCATGTTTTCAAAAAAACAAAAACCAAATACAAAAATAAAAAATGTAAAAGGACAAAAACATAATTTAATCAAAACCACATGTCTTCTTATTACAATCAGATTCATGATTCGATATTTTTATCATAATTATGTTCAATGTCTATACGGGATCATGATCTGAGAGGGAGTTATTTTGATACACAAATGAGTTCTCATTGTCAAAACATGTGTTTTTCTAATTCACATTCACGTACGTGGCCTGCATTTTAATTTTCACATCGCTTTCAAAATCTAATAAAAACAATGATCTCTCGAACATTTGATAAGTTTTATAAAATGGTATATTTTTGAGGGGGGGGTTTTCATTATTTTGTGAAAATCTGGACTTTGAAAAAGAAAATTTTTCATTAACGGACTAATTGTGCAAAGGGATCATACTCCAAGGGGGAGTTTTTGAAATTTTGGAAACTAAATTCTGTATCTAAAACTACAAGGGCCAAATCTGTCATTTATTAAACAAAATTTCGGAAGGAAAAACTCCAAGGATTGAAAGTGTCACTTTCCAAACTTCAAAATTCGGACGGTATATAAAGAAAGTAAATTTCATTTCTTATTTGTTTTCTTATTTCGAATTTGCTATCGAGAAAGAAGAAAGATCAAATTTTTAATTTTGAGTTCAATACAACGATCACAACGTCTTTCTCTTCTCAAACGTAAGTAAAGATTGGTTTTATATGTTTTGGAAATGGATTTTTGAGACGTTCTTGAGATCGAATTTAAATTCGATGAGAATTAGGGTTTTTGAATTTGGGGTTTTCGAATATTGATGATAGATTTAGGCTTATTAATGCTAATAAGAGTGTTTGTGTATAGTTAATTGACATATAAACTGATGAAACTCCAAAAATCTCAAAATCAACACGCTGGTGAAAATTCAGAAGTCTTCAAAAGTTGTCGAAATTGATATAAACTTGAATTGTTGACTAAATCTTGGTTATAATGGACTCAGCCTAGTCTAAAAAGCATAAGATCAAATTTGTTGAAAAATTGGACAATTCATTCATTTTCGACAAGCCTAAAATGAAAAGGGTCAAATTCGGAAGAGTCAACACCTGAAAAAGTAAAATTTCAGAAAGTCAAGCTTGAAAAAGTCAAAATTTAATTTTGGAAGTGTCGAATTTGTTGATAAATACACAAAATTTTTGGGGGGCTTACTAGATTTTGTATGTGTTCATGATATATGTCTGAATATGTTGTCTAAGGCTCGAATGTCTGTAAATAACAAAATCAGTATCTCATGTGAGTCGAAATCTAAATGTTTGTGAAAAAATACCTCAACATTGAATGCAAATGAACAAGTTTTTGATGAATTTTATACATTATGTCAAATTATGTCTATTCTTAATTGTTTAAGTGTGTGGAAATCGTAGAGGGGGGGGTGAATATGTTTTCCTTTTAAAATCTTAAAAATGTTTCGTATCAAATCACCGATCAAGCGTGATATAATATGAAGAGTGTTTATATAAATTCTATACCAACAATACATATTCACATCAATGTTCACATCAATCCATGACACAAACACAATCAAAACTATATAAGAAACACAACACACAATTGCAAATATAAATATAGAGCGATAAATGCAAGTATAAATGTAAAGAGATGAGTAAAAGAAAATGCAAACCGGACACGATGATTTATAGTGGTTCGGTCACGAAGCACATCTTCGCCCTACTCTACTCCCCGAGCACCAAACTCGAGAGTTATCTTCACTAGTCGACAAGCTCCCTTTTGGCGGAGAAAATCGTACAGAACGTTGCTTATACACCGATTTACGACACAAAGCTAAATGTCGAGTTCTAATCTTAGATAGAACCAATCTAACACAACACAACTTCACGACTTGTTCACGACTTCACAACTTCTTCACAACTTCACACATTCTTCACAACTTCACACCTTCTTCACAACTTCACAACTTCACAACTTCTTCACAACTTCAAGACTTCACTTCACCATACTATTTATATCACAACTATCTAACACTACT
>BQNB010178479.1:0-12866 GCA_026074375.1 Tanacetum coccineum
TGACCATCAATTTTAATATGTGTCTTACACTTAACGGTTAGTTGAACTAAAAATTTATTTTAATATTTTTTTTCTTCGTCCCTTTAAATAAAGCACTTTCATAAAGTGTTCATTTAAAAAATGTTCTCATTTACTTCTCTATAGTAATGCGTAGCCGATCTAACGTGCAATTCAATTATCGGTATACTTAATCGAAAACGCCAAACTTATGAATATCGAGATCAGTCATTTAAACAAAAAAAAAATAAAGGATTTGTTCGAGTATTGTTCATGCGCTCAAGCATTTGCTAAAGGAGGGAGTTATGGTTGGTTCAAATGACGGTTAGATACTTGGATGGGTTAGTTTTTTTCTACTTCATATAATTTATAGTTCACGTTTTTTTAGTTGTTTCAAATTATAATTGTTTAATTTTTTTTTTAAAAGGAAGAATATTGTGATTAATTTTATTATATGACTCTCACTTAAAGTTATTATTACAAACTTTTAAAAAATTATAAATTGATTGGTTAATGATAAAGTTGTCATTGTGCAATAAATAAGAGAACAAAAGTTGTAATAATATGTTTTTTTTAAATTGTGCATTTTTGTCGGTCTACAATAATTTTAAGATCAAATGAGTTTTTTTTTTCCGCAACGCATGAGTCAATATCACTAGCAATGCTTGATTTGATCATTATAGATACGTAAAATTTACGTTGTAATGCAGTCAGCAGTCAAGGCATTTATGGTAGGTCAGTCAACGTAGTCGTCATAGGCATTCATTGTAATGCGTAGTCACGTAGTCGTTAACAGTATTCACCGTATGCTTCTAATTGTAAGCCCGTTGGATTTCATTTTTCATATCCAAACTAACGCACTTGTAAGTTTTTGTCAAAAGAGGTAAACATGGTCATCAAAATTATATGGGCTTTTAATCGTACATGTTGTACATACATCATATCATCTGGTTTATTTGTTTTTGTTAGATT
This sequence comes from Tanacetum coccineum, assembly GCA_026074375.1. NCBI lineage: Eukaryota > Viridiplantae > Streptophyta > Magnoliopsida > Asterales > Asteraceae > Tanacetum > Tanacetum coccineum. Next base: position 970 of record BQNB010178479.1, read on the forward strand.
AGTAAATTACGTACATAATATTTTATATAATAAAAAATAACATTATTTAGGAGATTATCCAACAAACATATAGGGGTATTGACTTAACTTTTCTTTTCTATTCTTCCGCATAATAAATACTACCATGAATCACAATCGTCTCAAAACTGTATTTACAATGATAAAGACTTAGCAACCGTGTACTCAAATAATTAACTTGGGTTAAACAATAATGTACAAAAAACGAGTACATACAAGGTAGGCTAAGGCGATTTGGGTGTAACAATTGGCTTAAGGGTTTACAATGCTCTTCATTAACAATTCGGAGTCCACCGAAAAATTACGAGAACCGTGAAAAGGAAAGGCTAAGAGGGTTTCACTAGGGGAATCATGCGCTAAAAATGAGTGCATGACAAAGGTGTGAGATAGTTATATAGTGAATGTGACCATAATAACAATTACAGGTTTAAAACATGGGTTAATCCTAGTGCCTCTTATCATTTACCATCCTAATACTTACTATGCGGTCTCGGGATGCATCACTAAAGCAAGTTCTAGAATTTAATACACTACCGGTACACTCTCATATAATTTAAAACCGATACCAATGCTCTAGAAAAGACGAAAAAATCACACACGCACAGACAAATCCATGAGCGCAACGCATGTAATTGCTCTTTCCTTAACTCGAGAAAGCTAAAGGTATAAATTATCTCGGATATCAAAGATGGCTACTTGAATTCCTAAAAATCTAGAGGCGAACGTCACAATTTGGGGATGGAATTTTTTTTTTTGAGTGGTAAGGTTTTTTTGCTAGTCGTATAATTCCTTATCCAATGAGACGCTACTAGTACTTAGTTTCACCAGTATGTGCCATAATTTTTTTTTTAATTTGGGTCAAAATTACCTTCTACGCTATTTTACGGTATATTACTCATCATTTTAAGGACAGAGCAAAGACAAATGAAAGAATAGTTTCTAAGGCTTTTATTTTCCTCTACACTTATTATGAACATTGTCCCCAATATTCTACAAAGTACATGTAAACGAATAAAGGGAAAAGAAAAGAGAGTGAAAGAAATTAGTACTCACTTGGTTTTGCTCAATGATGGAGAAGAAACGAATGATCCCGGCTAAATCGTCATCCAAGATATGTCCACATGAAACTCCTAAGAACTCCCGAGCTTCTTCTCATAAAATATAACCTGCAAATCAAGGACAAGAAACAACTATACCTAGCGTGAAATCGGCGGAATGATATATATACAACTATATGATTTAGGGTTTCTTGACTCTACGAAAACAAATAAAGGATATGATGAATTGTTAATGTAATTGTGGTTTTCTATAGGTCTTAAGCAATTTACAAATTCCGGATATCATACAAAATTTTCAAAAATTAGGAAAAATACGAATTTTTACTGTAGCAGGGTGGTGACGCTGTTAGGAAAATCCTGACGCCGTCTCTACATGTTGTAAATAATTTTTTTTTCTTTTCTAGAAAAATTTCTGTACGCAAGTCCCATTAGTATTTTCTGCAAAAATATACTACAAAAACCACGAAATTTATTAACACAGTCATATGACTCAAACAAACACACAAGATGCGAATTAATCTAAATTATTTATTTGACTTGATTGAAATGGTTCTTATAAACCGGATATTTTTCCCTACATTTATTTTGCAAAATACCTTTAATCGAGATTAAGACGAAGATAAAATCAAAGCAAAGCATGATTACAAAATTATTTTCAAACAATTAAAATAAACAATAAAGAATTAAAACACACGACACACCTAAAATGCAAAAAAAATTAAAAGATTTGGTTGTCTCCCAATAAGCGATTTTGTTTATTAGAGAGTCTTTTTAGCTAGACTCGGAGTCCTATTCCTTACGTGACTTCTCCTTGGTTGTTTCTCATACTTTTCATTTTCATTAAAACTCGAATGGCTTTGCTCACACTTTCATACTTATATTCGGGTCCTAAATTCAAGCTATTAGAGTAGTATGTTTTCTTATGGTTATCATCTTCACCTTCTATGACAAAAGGTGGTATACAATCGGTCTTTATATCGTTAAAATCTATATGTTTAAACATTTCCATTTTGTGAGGCATCTTAAATATGATTTTTTTCATTATCCAAACAAGACCGTTCCTTCCTCCTTATCATAAGTGAGCTCGGGTTTTTTCACAAACGGTTTTCCAAACACCACTAAACCTAGAAATGATATATGACACTAGTGGTATCCTCTAATACTACGAAATCGCATTCGTAAGTGAAGTTACCAATAAACACTTTTAATCCCCTAACTCTCCCTACGAAATTGCAAATTTTCCTAGGGTTCTTTGGTTTCCTTCTAGATTCTAACCTATTACTCATGATCCAATTATGGTGAAGTTTAGACATTACATTAATTGGTGATTCTAAATTGATATAAGCTTCTTTTTTAATGAGCAATCATGCAAGAGATTTTTATGTTGTCCAAACTTCCGGTTCTTATTTTCGCTTTTACCCAAGAGGGTCGAGGATTTTTCAAGAGCCATTCATGATATCCTAACTCTTTCATTGTGGGCAAAATGTCAAAGTATTCTAAATCTTCCTCTTCCTCTTCTTTTACTTCCGCAATTTCGTCTTCCAATTCATTATCCGAGCTAACTAATGAATCAACACTCCTACTATTTTCAAGCCATGACTCAAATTCTAACTTTTTTTCAAGGTCAAGAAATTCGTTACTATGGGTGGGACTAGATGTATTCGCGTTCTCCTTAATGAAGAATGGAATAATCAATGAAAAATTGCGAACAAAAACATAAAGAAAAGATAAACTACAAGAAAGCTAATGACAAAAAAATAAAAATCTCACTTGAAAGGATTTAAGCGAGTAGACCTAAGCTAAATAAAATCCGAAACCTATACTACTCCCCGGCAGCGGCGCCAAAAACTTTTATGAGGTTGTGAAATTCTACTAAGTTTTACAACTCCCTAGGCAGCGTACCTAACAGTTCTAGTGTAGTATAGGCAAGACTCGGGGGGTTGTTATCGTTCTTTAGGGAAATAACGTGTGAAGGTCCGAACTAGATGTAACTAGGGTCTATGGGATTGAAAGAAGAATATTTTTATATTTTTATGAAAGCAATTAAAATCTCGGGTTTGAAGGAGGTTTGATTTAAACTAATTATCTAATAATTAAACTAAACTAATGTGGAGAATTGGTATGATAAAAGAGAAGTGTTTACTTAATCATGCATGATCCTTAGTATGCTTCTCTTAACTCTATTGCCTTGTCACACTTAAGATGTATGTGTAAGTATTTCCGAGAAGCATGATGAATTACACGAAAACGTCATCTATGTGATACCTCGCTAGGGAGACGCACAAGTAAGGTAGTATGAAGACTGTTACAAGGCCCTAGGTAGATAGACGCACATTAAAATACTTAAAAGGGATCATCCATATATGGTTAAGGTAGTTTTAAGACTATTACTGATGGAATCCTTTCTACATAATCATGTCGCTCTAGATATGCGATACACTTAAGTAACTAGGGTTCTAGAGTCTAAACATGCACATGCATCAATCAAGAAGCAATATTATTAGGATCTACATACCAATTCACATGCAATCATAAGCAAACACTAATGAGATCTAGCCTAGCATGTTAAAGATAAGCAAAGAACAATAACCAATCAAACAATAAGACATATTGAAATATTAAGGGATAAAAGAACTTCACTATATTAAAACAAGCAATTAGGAAAGGTACAAAAGGGTTGGGAATACTCCCAAAGTCAGCTACAAATCATTCTCTACCGAACACCACTCCTAATATGCTATATGAAAACCTGAATTCGAGTTTGTATATATAGAAAACAATCGCGACGACGTCGAAATAAATCCTGACGCCGTCGCGCTGTCGAAACTTCTATGGTTTCTTTATGACAACTAAGTTCAGACGCCATCACAACTTTTCCCAACGCGGTCGCTAGCTGATCCAGACGACGTCGCAAGCTTCCTAGACACTGTCTCCACCATCTGTGATGTATTCTTCAAGCCTTCTTTTGGTGTAAAGTCATACTCTTGTCCCGTTTCTTCCAAAATAGAGCCCAAGTTACGTGTATTTCCTTCAAATATCTTTCAAGTGCTAAAAATGCAAAAAGAAACGATTAAGCACATATTTTAAGCATTTGTGCATGATTATAGGGGTTAAATGACCCCGAAAAAGTGTATAAAATTACACCTCATTCTATGTGTATTAAGGAACTAGGATATGCAGCAAACAACCCCTCTAAACACCACCTTTTCGTCATATGGTCCACTGAACAATAAAGAAAACAGTAAAATTTGACTGAATTAGGCGACGGTCCCTTTAATTATGGGACGGTCCCCTTATATATATATGGGACCATCGGGTATTTAATGGAACCGTGAGCTAGTCTGACACATTTTACTATTTTCTTTTTGCATCTTTGACGACTTTGCCCATATTTTCAGCCAATCTTTACCATTTTTCATAATCACTCCTTCAAACCATAGGATAAAACACTACTATACACTCAAACTCATCCACCATATTTTGCGATAAAAAGCCCTCCATCTTACACCATTATATCATCTTCAACCTTAACTCATTGATGTCTAAGGGGCTGTTTCTTTTTCTATCCTTTTTACAAATGATGTCTTTTTGTATAAATGTTCCTAGCTGGTAAAAAGGTGTGTGGGAAAATAATGTTTCTTTTTTTTTGCTTAATGAATCGTTCTAATATTAATAAATGACTGTTTTACCTATGTAATTGCTAATATATAGATAGTAACAAAACTAAAAAGAAAAAAATCACGAGGATTTACATTTAACCCATAGTAGCATCAAAATAATAGTTTCAAATCATGATCAAAATTAAATATAGCAAAAAAAAAATAAATTATGAAAAGTTATAAATTATTCTCCTAATAATCATATAACACTTGCTTGATGTAAACTTTAATTTGTTTGGTGTCCGTTTACATTGAACGTTGATTTTTAGTTTACGTGATTTAACTATAAGATAATAATTAAAAGCGAACGCGTAAAACTTTAAAAATAAATAATTAAATTAATTAAAGTCATAAATAACCTGAAAATGAGAAATGTTACAGTAAATGAATAGATGTTGTTGAGGAAGGGACGGTAAGGCAGCGGTGGAGCGACAGTGTGAAGCGACAAACAGGTGTGGGAGTGATGCATAAAAAGAACAATGAATCAAATCATGGAAATGGATGTATGAAAATATGAAATGTTGAGTGACAAGAAGAAGAAGAAAATGTTAAAGTGAAGTAGAGAGAGAAAAAATTTAGGGTAAAAAGGACTTTATGTGTATTAAATGGTTTCTGGCTAGTAATGGGTGTGGTTTTTGAACCCTTGTGCATTCAGGATCATGCTTCGTAATAAGAAAAAAAGAAACGCAATTTGACACATGTTTGGATAATGAATTGATAGCAAATAACCATTAAGTTAAAAAGAAACACCCCCTAACTATCACTACACACCAAATAACATACCTCCTGAAGTCTCGGAATCAAGACAGGCACTCCTTCACCACATCACATGTCACTGTTGTAGCAACAACCGAGAATAAACCGGTAAGCTACTACAACAAATGCATCTCATGTTTAAATACATACAAGAACACATTCTTAGAAACCATCAAACATCACATCATAAGCCTTCTTATGAAAATTTAGATTTTTTATCCCAACCAACACATCAAACCCTCATCTCCTATTTTGTGGATGTTATAGAAACAAAAAAGAACTCCTTTGTAGCCTACACAAAGGTATACATTTCATATGTTCCTACATTCAATACCACCATGGATCTCCATCTAATACACCGACACCTTCCGCACCAAACTCTCCACCACCAAACACTCCACCACCAAACTAAACACCTTGTATGTTTAGTTTATTATCTTAAATAAATCAAAACTAACCTTTTTGTTCAAGCAAATCCTATGGACTTTAGATCACTTAGGATTCTAGTATGTCGTTTTTTGTTTAAGTTAGTCTGGTATTATCATGTCTTTTAAGTATGATATCTATATATGTCTTTTAATCAGTCATACTTTTCAAGTATGATATTTATATTTAATGAATGCATCTTTTATTATATCTCATGGGTGTGATGATTGGTTGGTTATTTACTTATATTAGTTATTTTTTGGCTTACTTATTAATTGGCATATTTTTTGTCACTTTTTATTTTTGGCTTATATTGACTAAACACTTTGTAATATTCATTTTTTGTTGTGACTTTGCTCATAGTTAGACATATTTCACTTGTCTCTATCTCGTTTTTGTACCTCGTCATCATAGCTCGATTAATTGGTGCCCTCAACAAGGGGGACACATATCAAGGGGGAGCCTTTGCATCGTCAGATCTTTATTTTCCACCGCGACGATATTCTTTTTGATTCTACTAAAAGAGGGAGAAATGGAAAACTCATCCACTAAAAACTTGTTTAACTATATTTTTACATATAATGAGTTTATATTTGGAATCATCAAAAAGGGAAAGATTGTTAATACAAATAATGTCTAAAAACGATATTTATATTTTTCAAATTCTCTAGGCTTTGATAATAACAAACTGTAAAAACATTCTACATCAAAATAAATGTAAAGAATTTATTAGTCGTAACTTTTTATTTTGACGTAAATCACTTAAAGTATGAACACACAAATATTAAACTTGATAGATAATCAAAGAAATAATTTTTTGTCTTAAAGTTTATATTTTTATAAATGTAACAAAACAATTTTACAAAAATAAATTAGACAAAATATTTTGGCATTATTAAGAAATGTTTAATTTAGATAAATATTCAAAATATGATTTTCCCCCTCAATTTCGATAACACCTAAACCAGAAAAATATTTCACCATAAAAAGACAAAAAGGGAGCGTCCTCAAAACATGGGACGGTCCCCTTATATATAAGGGACCGTCAGGACCGTCAAGTGTGTTAGACACTCCCCTCTTTGCCTATAAATAGTGGCTCATTTCCAACTATTTTCTCACATATTTTCACACAATTGTTTCTGTTTTAATTCAGTTCCTTGATCTTTCTTTCTTTGATCATTTAATTTGTTTAATCTTGTTTACAAGTGATCCAATCTTTCTTTCAAGTGCAAGAGAAGAATACTCGTAATCACCAAGATACGAAGTATTATGGATTAGTTTTGTGCATTTGTAACCTTTCTACATTGTTGCACATCAACCTTATTACTTCCAATCTTGTGTAGTTGTTAGATCTGGTTATTTTAGTCCTGAAAATACGTGAGTGATCTGGTTAGTATTTTAGTCCTAAAATAAGTGAGTGATCCAGTTAGTATTTGATGAGGTGGCAAAACTTCACTAAGTTTTACAACTCCCTTGGTAGTGTACCTAACTGTTGTAGGTAGTATAGGCAAGACACGGGGGGTTGTTATCGTTCTCTAGGGGAATAGCGTGTGAAGGTCCAAACTAGATGTAACTAAGGTCTACAGGTTGAAAGAAGAATATTTTTGTATTTTTATGTTTTAATGAAAGCAAATAAAATATCGGGTTTGGAGGAGGTTTGTTTTAAACTAACTTGTAGAAACTAGAAGGAGGGTTGTATAGTTTTTACCATTTTAAAATTAAAACTTAGATTGTCGACTTATGTGAACTCAAGAGATATACACAAGTGTATATGATAGCGATGCAATAAGTAAATAAACAATCTACGAAATATGAAAAAGTAAAGATAATAAAGATCAAACCGATGACACATTGATTTATAGTGGTTCGGCTACGAAGCTCTTCTTCGCCCTACTTCACTCCCTAAGTACCCAACTTGAGAGTTATCTTTACTATGTCAACAAGCTCCCTTTAGGCGGAGAACACCGTACACGTCGCTTACACATTTTCTGGTACTAAGCTAAATACCAAGTTCTACTTCGAGATAGAACCAATCTAACACACTATGTATTTTATGACCTAAATACTAACCTATCATACACATATGATACACACAACACACAACACACAACACAAGATATACAAGATGAATGATTATCATAAACGTGATGACACAACTAAACTATTAACACTTGAAGCTTGACGTCTTATTAAGTGTTCTTCACTAAAGAGTGGAATGAGTTGATCACTTGTAATGGATTATGTAACAAGTATAATGATCAAAGAATATATAAAATATAAAATATGTGTGAGAAAATATTTGTCAAGAGTTGTTTAAAATGAAAGCTTGAAGTTGGTATTTATAGGAAACCTTTTGAAATTCAAATCTTTCCCAGGGGGTGCTACATGCGACTCACAGATCTCCCATACCCTGGATCCGTCCAGTGTATTTGGTGGATCCGTGGGTGGAGCTGGGACATCATTTGTCATTTTGTGATTAACCCCAAATCTATATAAAATATTGTTTTGTACTTATTAAAACTAGTTTAATAGATTCTTCTAGAAGAAAATATTTCTTATCATGAATAAGGAAAGATTTTCTAGATTTGGGAAGATTTAGAAAGATTTGGAAAGATTGTTTCCACTTATGGTTAATCTTATTTTGTCTTACATGATTAATATAATTAGCTTATAATTAATCATGTGTTAACTTAAATCATTTGATTAGAAAAGATTTATGCAAATGATAATATTTTTCTTTGATCATTAACTATGTTTAATAATGCCATATTCATACCTTAAGTGATTTGTCGGCGTTAAGTAAACTTTCGACTAAATAACTTGTTTATGTAAACTTTTACGTAGTATGACATTATATTTGTTATTATCAAAACATGAAGATCATTAAATATAAATATCGTTTTTGCGCGGATATTTGTATTAACAATCTCCCTCTTTTTGATGATGACAAATTTTAAACTCATGCTTATTTAAATGTTACTAAATAAGTATTTAGTAGATGAGTTTACATACCTTCTCCCCCTTTTGGTCGAAGCAAAAAATGTTGTAGAGGCGGTCCTTGCAAGTCTTGTTTTTGACGAATGCTAAGTCACTTGGTTACGAATGCAAAGTATAAAAAATAACGACAAAATTGCAAGTGCTCCCCCTTGGGGTATACTCCCCCTTGCTTGGGGCACCAAGTAATCGAGCTATGGATGCGTTGCTACAAAACAAAGTTAGTTGACAGGCAAATATATATATGATAATCACAAATGCACACATATACATTTTATGCAATAAACATCCATCATCAACACAACAAAAGAAAGTAATGTTCAAGGGCTTATTTGGAAGATTGAAGTATCAAGGACCAAGTTTGCCAAGAGTTGAAAGATGTTTATTAAAGGGAAAACAAAAGATCTCAAACACAAGGACTGAAGTTGCCTTTTTGAAATCTCCTTTAACACTACAAATGGGCGGGACAAAAGACAAGGGCTAGTTGTGTCAACTCTCTAAACATTCAAACAGACCCCGCCTAACTCGCAACCCCCTAACCACCTCTAACCAACTTTCCCGCCAAAAACCTACACAAACCCATCTAGAATTTCCCACACCCCGCTAGAAGAGACGGGTGTGATTACAATAGACGGAGGAAGTTCAGAAATAATTTCTCTCAAAGGAATAGAACTCTCCTCGTCATCGTCATCATAAAAATAATTGAAACGTCGCGAAGGCTCGGTAGTATAGGTACTAAGTTTAGCCGCCTGCTCTAGTTGCTGAAGCTCTTTCTTTTTATTAATCTCAACATTCATTCCATTGAATTTACCTTTAAGCGCAAATCATATTTTCACATTCCTTTCTAAAACAAATATTAATTTTCTCATTATGATAATCTTTAATCCCTAAGTCATTACTTAAACTTAACATTTCATCTACATTTTTAATGTAATTCAACTAAGTTACATGTTATTTCATCATTTGTTTTCAGTTTGAAGTTAAATTAATCAAATAAGCTTTAAATAAGCTCATTTGAGCTTATTGCCTCCTATAAGCTCAATTTCAGTCAAATATTGTTGTTTAAGCTGTCATTTACTCATTGTACCTCAATTACATATTAACATGGTCTCTTAAGTGAATTGAGTTCATTTTCAAGCAACAAGGGAGAAATAAGCTAGTAGAGTAAGTGCTTGTTTTCTCCTAATAAGCTAATACTTTTACAGTTTAAACAGCTTAAGTAGGTTAAATTTAGCATGAGTAGATAAAAAGTTTTGAAAGTTTTAGCTTTAAGAAAGAATTTAAGTGCAAGTTAAGTTTGACAGCCAAGTTAAGGGAGTGTTTGGATTTAGCTGTAGTTGACTCTTAAAGTCAACTACACTCTATCAAAACTCTTCATTAAGTTGAGTTAGGCTTTAATATCAAGTTTAAAACAGCTTTTAAAAGTTAGTGAGTAAGATTACAAAAGTTAGAGTTTAAAATCTATCATTTTGCACCAGGGCAATTTTAGCTAAAAGAGGTTTAGGTTTTAGGCCTTTAAGAGCAATTTAGAGTTCAAGGTTGTTAGTGTTCACTTAGGATCACTTAGTGAAGTGTTAAACTCAAAATTTTAAGCCTGCATCTTGGTGCAATGTCAATTGCACCAGCAATACCAACTGCATCAGCAACAACAGTATTAACTGTTGTTGCTTAGTCATTCTTTAGGTAATCCCCTAGCATTCATAAATAGGTAATAGACTTTAGGATTTAGCATAAGTTTAGAATTCCATTAGCTTAATACTTTTCATCATTTAGTTTTCAAAATTAAGCATTTTAACTAGCTTAATTTTGCTGTCATAAGTAGCCTTATAGTATAATTGGATTTAAGCTTGTTGCAATTTGAATTCTCAATTCTAGTTGACAAATTGGAAATCCTTTTATCTAGGTAGATTTAAGGAACATAGTGTAGCTTATTTCCAAAATCTCAGCATCTAAGGTTTAGAAATAAGCCATTTAGCTTATTTTGAAAAAGCTTATTCCAGTTTTAGCTAAAACTTAGCATTTTTAAGTTCAATTTTCTTGTAATCTTTGTGAAAACTTTGCTTATTTTTCTATAGAATCCCTTAGTACACATCTTATTCTACACATAGCTTCTTTTGCTTTAAGTTTTCATCAAGTAATAAGCTAGAATAAGCCAAATTCCAAAAAGCTTAGTTAAAACATCACTTTCTGTGAACAGAGATCTAAGTGCTTATTTTTCAGCTTATATAGTTGTTAAAAGTGCAAAGTACCTTTATTAAAGTTGTAGGGATTAAGCTCATCTTCAACTTTGTAGTTTTAAGTTTTTGTTAATTCTCAACTTTTCAATAAGCAAAATAAGCAAAAAGCGCAGGGTCTGTTTTGTTCTTTTCTTAAACTTCAAGGGCATCCATTTCTGTTATAGTGTAAAATTTCCAATATTCGCCCGCCTACCCTGTTGTTTAATTTCTTGCAGAATCTACCCTGTCTTTTGTATTAAGTAAAATAGATTTAATTTTTAGAAAAATAGTTTTATAAAATTAGGGTTTTTAGTTTAATCAATCAAATTAGGGTTCAATTGTGTTTTTAAAATTGGGGCTTTTTGTTCCATAATTTTTCTGCACCTTTTTAGAATTTAAAAACCATTTTTCTAAATTTTTCTCATTAAAGTTGTATTTTCTAGAAATTTAAATAGATTTTAGTGATTACTTTTTCTTATAAAAATCATAAAAAATCCAAAAATACATAAAAAATTCTAATTCTTTTTCCTAAAATTTTCATTTTAAATTTGTGATTTTTAGGTATAAAATTTGTTAAAAGTCGTGCTTTAGTTTTTAAATTCCAGTTTTAGCTCGCGTTTATTTCGTTTAGTGCATTTAATTTTCGTGCTAGTTAATTGTTTTCAATTCATGCTATTAAATTTTGTAGTGTAATCAATCATTAAAAAAAATCCTTTACTATTCTAAGCTCGAATCCGGATATTCCAAATTCTCAATTCACGAGTTCGTTG
>BQNB010178480.1:2116-12866 GCA_026074375.1 Tanacetum coccineum
GCTTGAGGAAAATTATGTAGAATTGTTATCATAAAATCATCACTTGAAAGATTATGTTTTTCTTTCTACTAATCGGGTAAAACATAAGCAACACTTTAGTTTGCCGTGGTCATCTAGGTTAAATGATTGAATCATGCTGCTAATGTATCCTAGAATAAGCCCTCGTTATGCCAAATGTTGTGCCGTATGCATAATAGTCGATTTGGGTAAGCACATGTTCACAGCTCACTTTTCTTATCATTAACTCGTGGCAATGGGTAATTTTGGGAAAAAGGTACGATAAGTAAACGTGGCCCCTAAGTCCAAATTTTAGTTTCTAGTTGTATTCGACCTAGCCTAGTTTACTAAGATACTTTTATCTTGTCCTAATACTGAGTAACGAAATCGCAATCTGTGATCAAAGTCAGTCGAGTATCGCGTGTAAAACACTTAACCCTTTAAACGACTTTGTTGGACAAAACTTAATTAACGAAAGTTGTAGACGACCTGGTCATGTTTTTAAACCTGCTATTAGTTGGCATTTTCGTTAAGTAACAAATATGGAAACTAATCCTAAAACTCTATGTTTGTCACACAAATTTTAGAAATAAAACTTAACTTTTTTCTCTAACACTTTTACTTTATTTTTGTCATAACTTCGCCGATTTATTTGACACGTTTAAAAGCCAATCCAAGGGTCGACCTAAGCTAACTTCTAAAGTATGCAAGACTAAGATCCTAAAATGTCTGATATCGTAGTCTACATGTTTAATAATAAGAGAATATGATTCGATTTTCATGAAAAGTCACATTTATAAACAAGTAATATCTTCTCAAACTCAAGCACATACTAAGGACAAGATTGCATGCATTGTAGTATATTACATGATTAGTAATATGAGTATTATTTATTTAGGTAGCGGATAGAGTTTGCATTTTTTTCGCGTGCATCATTTACCTTGTTCGTTTCATATTTGTTGCTACCTCATTATATCACTAAGGTGAGTTTATAGTCCCCATCTTATACTTTTCAATCATTTATCAAATCTCAAGGATGAGATCATATTTGTTTTAAAAAATGGATGCAAGTACATTTTAATTCAAATATTATGGGTTTGCCTAAGTAGCTATAACCCACTATGCCTATCATCATGAACTGTTAATTACTAGATTGTAAGCACGAATGTTATGAATAGATCTATTTGGGAATTAACATCCCCGTTCAGGCAAGTAGCACTTGCTAGTTTACCGGTTGGCCAGAAACGATGAATGTATACCATTTCGGACTCATAGATGTTACGGGTTGAACATCTACATTGGGCATCATAATTTATATGTATTTGATATATATACATTGTTTAGCTTCAGTGTCACGAACTTAGTGCATATCGTAATACATTTATGTGATATTGTATTCGTTACTTTATTACAGGGAAATCTTGCTATCCGCTTCATTTAATTTATAAACCTATAAATTCACCAACATTATTATTGACAGTTTAAACATGTTTTCTCAAGTCAATAACGTGCAAGTCATGAGTACATTGGATGGTCGTCTTTTGAATTCATATCGCTATAAAGATTTACGTGCATTACATTTTAGGATATTGTTATATTGTGAAATCTTTACTTTTTCAAGTTGAACTAGTTAAGCCTATGGGCTTTTGTATCAAACCATTTATGAAATCCAATGTATTAGTTTTTAAACGACTCTTTTAGAGGTCGTTCTCATATCTTGTGCTATTGATCTATGAAGTAATACCCCCAGAACATCATATTCCGCTGCGACCCATTTTGGGGGTGTTACAGATTGGTATCAGAGCCAAGGTTATAGAGAACCAAGTCAAATGTTTTTACTTGGTCTATAACCATTTTTCAAACATTGCGTCATTCAAAAGTTTTTCAAAGGGACATGCATGCAAACGAGTAGTGTTGCATCTAGTTTGCATCTATTATACATGCTTACATGCCATGCATCATTTTAGAATTAGTTGATTATACTAAGTGCTTACATAGGCTATGTACGTGTTAAATATTACATTATGTATATTACTGTTGGTCTTATATAATATACTTATATGAGTTTATATTATGGTTACAGATTAGCCATGTCATCATACAACGCATCGTCTGCAGTTACCTATACGTCCATATCCTCTTATTCAAATGGACCATCATAGGGTATCCCACTTGTGAATGCCGGCAAGCTTTCGGAGATGGACCCCTACGAGGAGGTTGCTCAACAAGGGCAGGCACCACCATTGTCACCTGCTTATGTACTTGACCCCATGGAATTGGACGAGCATGTACCGGTATACGTTCCGGAGCCAGAACACCCGGAGTACCATGTACCATCAGATGATGACATTCAGGTCGAGGATCAGCCTTTTGTTGATGACACTTCACCGACTGCTGAGTCACCTGGATACATTGCTAACTCAGAGTCGATAGAGGAGGATTCTATTGATTATCTAGATGAGCCTGAGGATGACGATGAGGATGAGGATGGGGATCCCGAGGAGGATCCCAGTGAGGAGCATGAGCTTGAGGATGACGATGAGGATTACGAGGAGGATCCCAGTGAGGAGCATGAGCCCGAGGATGAGGAGATGAGGAGCCCATTGAGGATGAGGAGGAGGAGGAGCACCTAGCTCTGGCCAACTCTTCTACGGTACCTGTTGTTGACCCTGTTCCCTCAGCTGGGGATACAGAGGCATTTGAGACTGATGAGTCTGCACCTACACCTAGATCACCTCAAACTAGGGTTCCTTTTTCTTAGACACGTCTCTGTAGGGCATGGAAGACTGTCAGACTTGAGCCACCTATGTCAGCATCCATGGAGGCACACATTGCTGAGCATGCTGCCGCACCTATACCACCCACCAGCTCTACTTATGATCAGGCACCACTAGGTCATAGGGCAGCCATGATCCGTATGAGAGATGACATCCCCGAGGAGGACGTGCCACCTCAGAGGGATTTGTACTTACTGCTCCCCCACCTGGGTGTGATGTAGCAGAGAGTTCTGCTGCTGCTAGACCACCTAGAGGTCAGTATGATTTTGTTGATATTGTTGAGGCAGGACAGGGTTTGATTCGTAGTCCTGGTCATGATGTCCAGACTATTGCTAGAGCTGCTAATAGAGCATAGGATGTTGGTTATGTTAGAGCTTTACAGGCTTATGAGCGTAGGATAATGACCTCCATAGAGGAAGTCAGCTACCAGGCACAGGTTCGCAGGCGAGAGAGTGAGGATTTCTATACATACCTTCATGACACTTAGACTGACCGCAAAGACATTAGACTCGAGATTGATGTAGTGAGAGGCCAGAGGACTGCTTACGAGACAGAGTTGCATGAGGTACGCCAGGCTTACCTTAGTTTCGAGGCTCGGAACAGGGCGTTATTGGCACGACTTGAGACACTAAAGACTCACATGAGTCGTATGGTCGTCGGCAGTCCAGAGCGCTGAGGATCGTGCTAGTCAGACAAATGATGTGTATCCAGTTAATTAGAGGATAGAGCTCAAGAGTGATACGGTGGCGGACATCGGCAGTAGCTGTTGTTTTCTTTGCTTTTATAGTATCTTGTTATTGTTATTAAGTTTTATAGGTAACTCCCAGCTAATAGACTCTATGATGTATTTTCCTTCTCTATACTAGATCATTAGTGGTCATTTTGTATCTAAACAAATCATGTATGATTCGACATTATGTTATGAAATGTTGATGTATTATGTTATGGTTGATCTCATTTTATTCATTCTTCATTGTGTTGTGGTTTAATTATTATCATCATATCTACTTGTATCGACATTGTGATTATATCTCACATACATTGTATTCTTATGATTAGTAGAATCATGCCTGTAACAAGACAAGGAGCAAACGACGCCATGACTCCAGAATCTATTCAAGCGATGATCGATCGGGCAATCCAAAGAAACTCTACCCATACTCAGGATGATGCAAGCCAAATTTCGGGTGGAGGACTCAGAAGGCCTGTGCAACCTGCACGTGTCTGTTCCTACACTGATTTCATGAAATGCCAACCTTATCTTCAGGAATGAAGGGTTGTTTGACTTGTCTCAATGGTCGAAGATGGAATTAGTATTCCACATTAGCGGTTGTGCCATTGACAATCAAGTGAAGTTTGCTACCTGTACTTTGCTAGGTGTTGCACTAACCTGGTGGAATGGTCATGTGAGAACCTTAGGTTATGATGCTGCCTATGCTATGACTTGGGGGACTCTCAAGAAGAAGTTGACGGACAAATATTGTCCAAAAGGTAAAATCAAGAAACTGGAAATTAAGCTATGAAATCTTAAGGTTAGGGGAAACGATGTTGCAGCTTATACTCAGCGTTTCCAAAAACTAGCCTTGATGTGCACCAAATTTCTTGCTGTTTAGACCAAAAAGGTTGACAAGTACATCAGTGGACTTCCTGATAACATTCATAGGATTGTCATGTCTGCTAGACCCAAAACTCTTGATGATGCTATCGAGTTGGCCAACGACTTGATGGATCAGAAACTACGCACGTATGCGGAAAGGCAGAATGACAACAAGAGGAAGGCTGATGATTCATCAAGAAACAATCAGCAAAACAACCCCACAAGAAGCAAAATGTATCTAGGGCATACATTGCTGTCCATGGTGAAAAGAAGGCTTATATTGGAAATCTACCTCTGTGCACTAAGTGCAATTCCACACAATTTTTTTCAACAATTATTTTTTTCTTATTTTTTTTTTTTATTTAGAGGGCAATGTGTACCCAAGTGTGAAAAACTGCAGTGGATGTCATGCTACCAATCGTATTGGCGGGTCAATACAACAACATAAAACAACAACAACAAAATCAAAGGCAGGAGCATGTTATGAATGTGGTAACACCGGACACATAAAGAAGAATTGCCCAAAATTGAAGAACCGTGGGAATGGCAACGGGAATGGCACAACTCAAGGAAGAGCTTATGCTTTGGGAGGAAGAGATGCTAGCCCGGACTCTAACGTCATCCGAGTACCGTTTCTTTCTAACCAAACGTATATGCTACATTTTTGTTTGATACTGGTGCGGTTATGGGAGCTTTGTATCTATAACCTTTAGTTGCCCTTGATTAAACATTACCCCCACTTCATTAGAAAATCATTATGACAGTAGAAATTAGCCGATGGGAAAATCATAAGAGTTAACACCATAATTCGAGGTTGCACTCTAAACTTCATGAATCATCCTTTCAACATCGACTTGATGCCTGTCCCACTCGGTAGTTTTGACGTTATTATTGGGATGGATTGGTTAACAAAGTATCATGGTGTGATCCTTTATGACGAGAAGATTGTACGTGTTCCTTTCAGAAGAGAGATGTTAATTTTTCAAGGCAATAAAAACAACAAAAGGGAAGAATCCCGACTGAATATCATTCCGTGCACTAAAGCACAAATGTATTTGTTAAATGGATGTGATGTCTTTTTGGCACACATTACCACGAAGGAAACCAAAAACAAGTCAGAGGGGAAGCAACTTGAGGACATGCCGATTGTCAGAGACTTTCTTGAAGTCTTTCCTGAAGACTTGCCGGGTATTCCACCATCTCGACAAGTAGAGTTCCAAATTGTTTTGGTACCAGGTGCTGCACCTATAGCACTGGCGCCTTATCGGTTGGCACCATCCGAAATAAAAGAACTGGCGGAACAACTTCAAGAACTATCCAACAAAGGATTTATAAGACCCATCTCTTCACCTTGGGGAGCCCCGGTCTTGTTTGTCAAGAAGAAAGACAGAGCGTTTAGAATGTGCATCGATTATCGTGAACTGAACAAGTTAACGGTAAAGAACCGTTATTCACTTCCTAGAATTGACGACTTGTTCGATCAACTGCAAGGATCGAGTGTCTACTCGAAGATTGACCTACGATCAAGTTACCACCATTTGAGGGTTCGCGAGGAAGATATTCCGAAGACCGCGTTTAGGACGCGTTATGGCCATTATGAATTTCAAGTCATGCCTTTTGGTTTGAAAAATGCACCTGTTGTATTTATGGACCTCATGAATCGGGTGTGCAAGTCGTACTTGGATAAATTTGTGATTGTCTTTATCGACGATATATTAATTTATTCAAAGAACTAAGAGGAGCATGAAGGGCATCTTAAGATAATCTTGGAATTACTTAAGAAAGAGGAGTTGTACGTAAAATTCTCAAAGTGTGAATTTTGGATTCTAAAGGTACAGTTTCTTGGACATGTGATAGATAGCAAAGGCATCCATGTAGATCCTGCAAAGATTGAGTCAATTAAAGATTGGGCATCTCCTAAGAGTCCAACAGAGATCCGCCAATTTTTAGGACTCGTCGGGTATTACAGAAGATTCATTGAAGGCTTTTCCAAGATAGCAAAGTCCATGACTAAGCTGACTCAGAAAAATGTAAAGTTCGACTGGTAAGAAAAGGAGGAAACTGCGTTTCATTGATCAAGCAGAAGCTATGTAGCGCACCTATTCTGGCCTTGCCTAAGGGATTAGAAAAATTTATGGTTTATTGCGATGCTTCGCATAAAGGATTGGGTGTTGTACTTATGCAAAACGAGAAGGTTATAGCCTATGCCTCTCGACAACTGAAAATTCACGAGAAAAACTACACCACTCATGACCTAGAGCTTAGAGCTGTAGTATTTGCTCTTAAGATGTGGAGACATTACTTATACGGGACGAGGTGTACCGTGTTCACCGACCATAAGAGCTTACAGCATATCCTTGACCAAAAGGAGTTGAACATGAGACAACGACGATGGTTGGAGCTCCTTAGCGATTACGATTGTGACATCCGCTACCACCCAGGGAAGGCGAACGTAGTTGCTGATGCATTGAGCAGAAAAGAAAGGGTTAAACCTTTAAGAGTCCGAGCCTTAGTCATGACTATTGGCTTGAACCTTCCTAAACAAATCCGAGAAGCTCAAACTGAAGCATTAAAACCTGAAAACCTCACTGCTGAAGATGTTGGAGGTATGCTCCGACAAGACCTCACAAAGGAAAGACTGAAACCCCGTGCGGACGGAACCTTATGTTTAAACAACAGAAGTTGGTTACCGTGTTATGGCGACTTAAGGACTCTAGTCATGCACGAGTCTCATAAGTCAAAATATTCTATTCATCCGGGTTCAGATAAAATGTACCAAGACTTGAAGCAGTTGTATTGGTGGCCTAACATGAAGGCGAACATTGCCACTTATGTTAGCAAATGTCTGACTTGTGCTAAAGTCAAGGCAGAACATCAAAAATCTTCTGTCTTAATAGTCCAACCGGAGATTCCAGAATGGAAGTGGGAGAGAATCATAATGGATTTCGTCACTAAACTCCCTAAGACGACAAACGGTTATGACATCATTTGGGTGATCGTTGATCGTCTTACAAAATCTGCTCACTTCCTACTAATAAGGGAAAATGATCCCATGAAGAGGTTAATGAAGCTTTACATGAAGGAAGTAGTCACCAAACATGGTGTGCTTGTTTCTATTATCTCCGATCATGATGGTAGATTTATATCACTATTCTTGAAAGCACTTAATAAGGCATTGGGAACTCGATTGGACATGAGTACGACCTATCATCCTAAAACTGACGGTCAAATTGAAAGGACTATCCAAACTTTGGAAGACATGTTACGTGCTTGCATGTTAGACTTTGGAAAGAATTAGGATATACATTTACCGTTAGTGGAATTCTCTTACAACAACAGTTACCATACCACCATAAAGGCTATACCCTTTGAGGCACTGTATGGACGAAAGTGTCGATCACTCGTATGTTAGGCAGAAGTTTGAGATGCTCAGCTTACTGGTCCTGCAATAATTCATGAAACCACCAAGAAGATTGTTCAAATCAAAAGCAGAATCCAAGTTGCTCATGACCGACAGAAGAGCTATGCAAACATTAGACGTAACCCAATGGTGTTCCAAGTTGGTGACCGGGTCATGTTAAAGTTTCACCTTGGAAAGGAGTTATGCGGTTTGGAAAACGGGGGAAGTTAAACCCTAGGTATGTCTGTCCTTTCAAGGTGATCAAGAGAGTCGGAATGGTTGCCTACAAACTTGAGCTACAAACTTGAGCTAACCACAAAAACAAGCCAGAGTTCATAACATGTCCACGCGTCAAAACTGAAGAAGTGTCAGTCTGAGAATCACTTGTAAGCCCGTTGGAAGAAACTAACATTTTGATGACACCTCTACTTTGTAGAAGAAACCAGTTAGAAGTTATGGATCGTGAAATCAAGCAATTGAAAGAAGTCGCATTCCCATCATTAAGGTTAGATGGAACTCTAAACGAGGTCCTGATTTCCAGAAAAGTTGAAAAGAATCTGCATGTAAACTTTCTTGAAAATAAACCAAATGTTGCAGGGCAAGAACCTAACGGGCTTTTTGATATTGATTCCTTAACAAATTCTATGAATTATCAACCAGTTACTGCAGGGAATCAATATAACACCCTATGTTTTCAGGTCATATTACGATCCCAAATTATTTCAGTTACCTTTTTATTTATTGGGTTTGTGTGCTTACTTCCATGTAAACACACTAGTTAAATCGCGTAGGCATCAAAAGTTATCGTTTAACTAGAATCGCAACCTAAACTCATTAAGACCTTACTTGACCCCTTTGTATTCGTAATTTAATTTATATTTCACGACAAGAAGGTTACTTGGTCACATTCATTTTTTTTATCGAAGTGAGAACTCCTTAAACCAAGCTACACCAAAGTTTAACTTCTATAAATTTAGAAACTAAATAGAACTTAGATAAAAATCTATATACTCCTACAATCTAGCATATCAATCGTGTACTCCCTTAGTTAAAACTCCTCAAACCGTATAATACAAATAAAAGATACCAAATCCCTACAAAGTCTTCCTAAGCTTCTTTTATCCCTTTTGTTCAACGTGTAGAAGCCCAAAACCCTTTTACAAAACCCACACATTCTCGTGATTCATACTAGCTGCTATTCCTTGGTTGTGCATCTACGAAATCAACAGTAAGAAACTTTTAGATCCTGTACCAAGATACTTACCCCATTTACATTTACATACACTTGTGATCACCCTTTTGACTAGTCCTCATGCCCTTAAATTCGACTATAAGAAGAATCTTGGCCAAGTTGATGTTATCACAAATTCACAGGAACTCAAGGTCACCAACTCTTATATCTTCATTTTCTCTTGTTCTTTGGTTTCGACACATACACACCAATCCTCACACTTTTATTATCTTCATAAACCCTAGAAAAACCCTAACCCTTTATTCATCCCTTTTGGCTTTCATTTCTAGTCAACAATCAGCCGAGCAAGGTGGTTATACGTGGAGTTACAGGAGCACTAGGGAGGTGAACATTGTTGGGAAAGCACTTGGTTTAGTATTAGGGTTTCGATCAAGAAGGTTTCAACCATTAGGGTTTTCGGTTGAGTTCAAAGTAATAACCAAATTCTCCTCAATTTTTACGAGTCCCTCGTCTTTACTACTTGTTTTATGTATGTAAATTCTTATGTCATAGATGTGTGCTTGAAACCGTTGAAAAAACAAAAGTTCGTTTTCTGATGTTTTTTTCTAGTATGGGTCGAACCCATAGCCAACCCTATGAAACTTACCACGTGATCAATAAAACTTGGCCGTAGGCTATTAAGGAGCCAAGTACTAAGCCCTTGTCATGCCAAAACTTAACTCGAGTGCATAATGAATAAATTAGGTGCTCCCTATATTCGCAACACATTTGTTTACCTTTGGCAGCTTGGGGGTGTGGGGGATATAATTCGACTAGTAAACGTGCCTTATAAATCAAGAACCTAGTTGTGAATCTTAGTTAAGCTAATAAGCTTTATTTAGGAATTGGAATCGTAAAAAACGGTTAAGAAATGAGTAACTTATGGCCATGTGAAAACTCTAAGGAAAACGTAGGTGTATTGCCCGATCGATCATAGGGCACGGAAGACTATTCGACTCGAGCCACCTATGTCAGCATCCATGAAGGCACGCATTGTTGAGCATGATGCCGCACCTATACCACCCATCAACCCTACCTATGATCAAGCACCATTGGGTCATAGGGCAGCCATGACCCGTATAAGAGATGACATCCCCGAGGAGGACATGCCACCTCGGAGAAGATTTATACTTACTACTCCTCCACCTGGGTGTGATGTAGCAGAGAGTTCTACTACTGCTGCTAGGGCACCTAGAGGTCAGTATGATTTTTGTTGATACTGTTGAGGCAGGACAGGGTTCGATTCGTAGTCCTGGGCATGATGCCCGGACTTTTGCTAGAGCTGCTGATAGAGTAGAGGATGTTGGTTATGTTAGAGCTTTACAGGCTTCTGAGCATAGGATGATGACTTTCATTAAGGAAGTTAACTTGAGGGTCAGCTACCAGGCACATGTTTGCAGGAAGGAGAGTGAGGATTTCTACACATAGCTTCTTGACGCTCGGACTGACCGCAGAGACATTAGACTCGAGATTGATGTAGTGAGATGCCAGAGGACTGCTTACAAGACAGAGTTGCATGAGGTATGACAGGCTTACCTTAGTTTTGAGGCTCAGAACAGGGCATTATTGGCGTGACTTAAGACATTAGAGACTCACATGAGTCGTATGGAGTGGCAGCGCCAGAGAGCTGAGGATGATGTAGTCAAACAGATGATGCGGATCCATGTACTAGAGGCTAGAGCTCAGATTGATACGATGGAGGACCCCGACAGTAGCTGTTAGTTGTACTTTTCATTTCTAGCTATCTT
>BQNB010178481.1:2826-12866 GCA_026074375.1 Tanacetum coccineum
CCTTTAGGTTTCATGCACATTTAAACTTATTACACTAAAGATAATAACTTAAAGTCATTTCATGAAATAAATGTATTCTAAGTGTCTTAAAGTGTGTGCCCCAATATGCTCACACATTTCTAGTCGTATTAGAGAGCTAATCCAACTAACATAATCCAATATTGATGTTACAAAATAATGAATCTTTGAAAATGTCCACATTATACTCCTTAATCCTTATATGTTCTGGTTGCCCATAGCATGCACGGCTCAACCAAAGCCCATATGCTTTTTACATCTAGTCGGTAAATTTTTTTTTCATACAAGGTGTTGAATAGATTATCCAAGAGATTATGTATGACTAATTAGACGAGGATGCAAAATATAAATGTAAAATGATATAAACGTATATCCCAATAAAGAGGAGTAACAAAGATTTTGATAATATATCAAAGCTCAAAAGCCTCCTACACTTTTACACAAACTGCTTTGTGGATCTTTTATTAGCCCAAAAGAAATCAACATCCAATCTCCACCTATTTGCAAGTTATATAATTTACAGGATACATGATGCAAGTGTAGTTATTGTCGATGTTACATTGCACATTATGTTTCTAATGAAGTAACTTTGGTACATAAGCACACGTTGTACTAACACAGTAATCCTCGTAGAGATAAAAGATTACTCAAGTTTATGCAAAATCAGATGTGCGCCATATTGGGGTTGAAGAGTGAGAACAATATTAGGAGCATGGACATAAGATGGTGAAAGTTCAAAAGAGAACCTTTGTAAGATCATTGCAAGGGCGATTTTAGCTTCTAGCAACGCAAAGTTTTGTCCAATGCAGATTCGAGGTCCCCAACCAAAGGGAAAATAAATGACTTGGTTTTTTGTCGCCTTGGAGATTCCTTCAGAAAATCGATCAGGGTTAAATTTCATGGCATCACTACCCCAAAGTTCTTCATCATAGTGAATTAGCATGATTGGAACCCCAATCTGAATTCCAGATGGTAATGAAAATCTTCCCAATGTGATGTCTTTGTCAACTTTGCGGTCTAGCCCAGCAACAGGAGGATATAGCCTTAATACTTCGTGGAAGATCATATTCACCTACGTCGAAAAGAACTAGTTATCAATTTATGACTAATATAATATCAAATTTTAAGAATCACAATGAAATAAGCACTTACAACTTGCGATGATTTAACCCATCTAAATCCAATATTTTTATCGCCAAGCACTATTCAAAACTCTTCCTCTAGCATGTGTACTGCCATTCTGGATGTTTACTCAATAAAATCATCGTCCATACAAGCAAGCTTGACGTCGTCTCTTGTCCAGCAAAGTAGAAAAGCTTGCATTCCTCGATAACTTCGTTAATGGTCATTCCATGACTCTTGCTTTGATGTTGCTCAACCTCTTTGATATTAGATTCGAGCATTATCCCTAACAAATCATCATAGTTACCTTCTCCAGCTTTCATTGCCTTTAGCCTATTGTCGATGATGCTTTTTATAGCAAGTCTAATTTGTTTATCTATTGCCTTCATCTTCATATTCCTTTTTGTAGGAAGAAACCTAATTCCCAAATCATAATGCATTTTAGTGTGCATTATTACTTTAGGCTTAATTTTTTTATAACCAATATTACCAATAAAAATGTATATTTATCTAACTAAGGAAATCCATGATTTTTTTTAAAACACGATCACTTGAATTCGTAGCTTTAATTACTAGCGTACCTAGATCCGGGGATGTAAAGTGACTGAAATGCCTCCATCGTAAGTATACTTTGTTCCCTAATGAGTTCAAATATCTGAATTCCTTCTTGATAACTACTTCCAAATGCGGTTCTTGATATCACGTCACTTGTTAAAGCTTGAAGGTGAGGCCACACATCCAACTCGCAAGACTCTTTTGATGAAACCAACTTCTCCCACTTGCCAACCATTTCACCGCAACTTAAGTGAAAAGCAGGTACCATATTCTGAGCAGAGAACATTGAAATCATTATAAGAACATATACATAACAGTATAATACATTGATATAGAAGGGTCTATTTTAATACTCCATAACATGATCAATTACAAACTAATTAAAATGTAGCTAGAAATTAATATACCTTTAGCTTTTCCACATGGAAAGCAGGGTTGATTATTTTTCTATGCTTGACCCACTGATCCCCTTCATAGGTCACTATGCCCGTTGCTAATAACCTACCCAGTGGATTAGATCTTGGCTTTTGAAAATCATTTATTTTTGTGAATACCTCCTTGATGAGCTCAGGGTCCATAAAAGTCACTCTTGGTCTCCATCCCATCCACGTAATGAAATTTCTACCTGAAACGAAAAAAGTTCAAGTATGTACTTACTTGCAAAAATCACTGACAAAACACAGATCATCTATATTTGGAAATTAAAAATAGCTTGAACAAATTTATTAGGAATGATCATTAAACTTTTTCCACAAAGCTACAAACAGATTTTCTAGCAATATATACATATAAACTTGCATATAGTATCTCGTGAAGCATTGATTGTAAACTGATTAATTTCTCATATCTCAGTAATGAATTACAACTTAGTTTAAATAACAAGCATTCGTCTGATAATGGGTTAGGCCTAACAGGCTAACAATAAACTAACAATGGCCGAAAATAATAATAATATCCACTAAGATAAAACCTCAAACGGCTTAAGTTCAAGCCCTGATTGCATCAACTAAAAAGGGTGCTACCTCTCTAATTGAAATGCTCTTTTTATAATTCGGTCACGCAGGGCTAGAGTTTTAATTTCAGGCATGAGGCAATGAAAGCAAGAGTAAAAAAACATACTGCAATCTATTTTGACGAAATTAACTAACGAAAGAAACTGCCAGGGTGCATGTTTTCCGCATAACAGTATCTAACACAAGACATGTAGAGACAACTTCATGTCAAGCGTGAAAATAGTAAGGACCGTCCTTGCCTAGCTACGGCTCATTGTGATAAAAATAATGGCCACTTGATGTTAAATAACATTTGTAATTCTGATCAAAATTAAAGAAATCCTAATTAATATATGGACCTCCGTCTAGTATAATACAAAACCGTGAAAAGAAACAAGACATAATGAAATAGAGAACTAACCATGTTTTTGCAAAGAGTGATGAGTGAAAGCCACGATATGTGGAAGAACTTCATCTTCGTCCTCGATATTTATATGCTTCGATTTGGATCGTTGAAACATCATGGACAACTCTTTCATGTCCCCGAACAACAACTTGTATTTGTTTCCCTTAAAACCTTGGTTCTTTAGGTGCTTTTCGAGCCTCTTGGGTGTCACCCAAACCAAGTTTACGAGGTTCCATAGACATTTAATACGATGGCGTTATAACAGTTGTGATCGCAAACTACGTTTTGTTATGTACCATCGTGTTTGATTCACTTGATGTGAATAAGAATGAAGAGAGAGAGAGGGAGGCTCCAATTATTGCCTAGACGGTTTAATTTTCTATGCTATTCTATATGTAGTAGACCAGCAGTTATATATATGTGTGTCGTCATATTTACTAGTCGACGAATAGCGTCATTTTCACATGAATAAGATAGAGATTAAAACTAATAGGAGGGTCGTAAACAACTAAACGTTCAGTGTACATTTCATGAACCGTTTGTTTAAAAGTTCATTTATTTGTTAAATGAACGAACATGGATAACATTTTACGTTCGTCTAATTAAATTAATCGAACATAAACAAAAAGTCTTGTTCGTTCATTTATGTTCATAAACGTCCGATTGTTCATTCATTTATGATGATATATTTGTTTATGCTCGTATAATGTATCTTTTTTTGCTTTATTTAAACAAAACAACACTTATAAAGCACAATATGATGTATATTTTTGCAAAGTTTATGTTTATTTTTCTACATTTACTTGTGTTCGTTTAGTGTCTTAATGAACGAACGTAAACGGGCATGAACAACCTGATTTCTTCATAAACAAACATGAACAAGAAAGTTTGTTCGTTTAAGCGATCGTGTTTGTTTATTTGCCGGGCTAAAATT
This sequence comes from Tanacetum coccineum, assembly GCA_026074375.1. Classification (NCBI taxonomy): domain Eukaryota; kingdom Viridiplantae; phylum Streptophyta; class Magnoliopsida; order Asterales; family Asteraceae; genus Tanacetum; species Tanacetum coccineum. The sequence continues at coordinate 6,854 of BQNB010178481.1, forward strand.
AAACGAACGAACATGAACAAGGCTCTGCTCGTGTTCGTCTGGTTCGTTTACAGCCCTAGCGAATAAGGTATGTTTAGTTGTGAGAGTTTAGAAACGTTTTAAATCCACTAGCAACTAGCGTTTAACATTTTGTACACAATGTTTGTTTGGCAACAAGCAACTCACTTTTTTTTTAAACGTTCAAATCAAAATGCTACGTTATCAAACGTTTTATCAAAACAAACAACTATTGTCAACTATTTGTCGCTACTGCTTCATGCTAATTAATATTGCTATTTTCGCCAAACAAATCCTTCACAAGGACAATAATAAAGACTTATGGACAATTAGTAATTGGTCTTTAATGACAAAACAACGATAAAATTTTATGTTATACACACTTCAAACTTATTACATATTTGTTTGGGACGTGACTTAAACTCACCATTACTTAAGAGCATTCGCCATACAATCACACAGGGTCATACGACTAGGGTTCTAAAAAAGTGACACGCCCTGAATCCGAATAAACATATTCGGGTTGGGCAGGGACGGACCCAGAATTTTCACGTAGGTGTTGCACAAATTTTGTTGTACAAAATTTTTACACTTTTCTCGACATAGGTACCGAAGTTTGCATCATAAAAACTTTTTAGGGCAAACTCTTTTTTTTTTGGGTAAAGGGTTTCCCCGATAAACTCTTTTTAGGGTAAAATCATGTTGAACTGTAAAGAAATAAAGTAGTAAAAAATATTATCAGGCGTTAAACAGATTACACTTCGTAACTCAAAATCGGGTGTGGCACGGGGTCGGGTATTCGTATCAATCCAAGTAACCCCGAATACCAAATAGGTCGAGTATCCGTTGAAAATGTGTGGCAATCTCAGGTTTTGGTCGACCCGATAAAATTGACCCAATTAAAAGGTTTTTTTTAATCTTTTTGATATATTTTTTTTAAAATTATCAAGGAAAACTTGTTGAACTAGGCAAAAAATTTAATCGAATGGAGTTGATCCAAACTCGAATAGACTCGATCCGATTGGACCAGACCCAGATAAACACGAACTCGACTAACCCGAGATCTTAATAAAATCGTGTTCGGGTATGTTTTTCTAGCCTTGAACTGAATTGATCTGAACCCGACTAACTCGATCCAAGTCAAATTTGTGGTCAACTTCATATACATATTACTAAAGATAAATAAATACAACGGATATAGAAAGTTATCAAACCTATGAATTATGTATGAAAAATACATCCAGCAAATCATATTACAAGAAGATTGGACAATATGAGCAACTCAGCTAGCCCATCAACACTAAATAGCTGGTGTCTCAATGGTATTATTATGTTGTGTGAGAAATTCTCCGACTAAATAGCTGTGTGAGTTCAAGTTTTATTTAAAACATATGAAATATATTTATAATCGATAGTTAAAAATTGCCGTTCTAAAAAAAATCTAGCCCATCAACGTAGAACTTTGGAAACTCTAGATAAAAGGAATAAAAGTAGGATCGTGAAATTGATGACTTCAATAAGATTTGTTTCCTGCTTTTAGCTAACTTTCTTTCCACTAAATCCAAAACGTTACATTATATATATAATCAATAGAGACGGGTTGACTTACTGTTCATTTAAGCACTGTAGCTACAGTGCTACAGTGCTGGGCCAAAAAATTTAGCCAAAAAATTTGGGCCGGTCTAATTAGTTTTTAAAAAAAAAAAAAAAAAAATTGTTGGCACAAAATAGGGAGGAAAAAAATGTTACAAAAGTACCGACGCATTCAGATAAAAATACCCGCAGTAACATTTCCGAATTGACTTCTTAAACAGTGTCATTTTTACACCATGAGAGACCAATAAAAAAATTTGCATAAAAAATAAAAAAATAATAAAATAATCATTTGAGTACAGGGTTGCCTTACTATCATTTTTAACACCGACAAGCTACACGTGCGCTGGGCCAAAAAATTTAGCCAAAAATTCGGTGCCGGCCCCAATTAGTTTTTTTTTTAAATTGTTGGGCACAAATATGAGGAGGAAAAAATGTTACAAAAGTAACCCGGAACCCCGCTTCGAGCTAAAAAAAAGACACGCGGTAACATTCCGAATTGACTTAAACATGTCATTTTTACACCATGAGACCAAAAAAAATATTCCAAAAAAAAAATTTTATTTAAATTTTTAAAAAAAAATATAAAATAATAAAAAAAATAAAATTTTAACGTCACGCAACAACCGTAAAGACCATAATAAAAACTACTAAACACGATAACTGAAAAAGTAAAACCCGCACTATTAAATATGAGAACCAGACAAAATAAAACTCGCACAAAATTAAAGGAAAAAAAAGAATTATGACACGCCACAACGCGCGAGAAAATTAACGCAAACTTAATACCGCGGTAACGTGCATGAAAAAATAAACTTACACTATTAAACATAAAAAAAACGTGCGAAAAAAAAGTTAAAAAAATAAAAATAAATAAATATAACGCCCTGCAACAACGTGCGAAAAATTAACGCCCGCAACAACACGCGAATATCTTTGCTTGTTCAAATATATTTTAAGGGATTGAATGACATATGCGATGACACAATAAACTTCCTTATCCTTTCTTGGTAACATCTCCGTGGTCCTACCACGAGGTCGCTAGTTTGTTTGGTCCAACTTTTAAAATTCCTCTAAAACTGAACTGTTGTTAGATAATAAAACACCAGAAGTTGTATTAATTGATATTGATATAATATCGTTTTCATTTATATAAGAGTAAATTGCATTTTTGGTCCTTGCGGTATGGCCAAATTGCAAGTTTGAGACTCTAACTTTCGAAATTGCAGTGATGGTCCCTATTTTCAAGTTTGGGTTGCAGGTTTGGTCCTTTTGGTTGCATTTTAGGTCTCTGTGGTTTGGCCAAATTGCAGGTTTGGTCTCGGCCCGGGACCAAATTTGCAACGGAAACTTGAAAGTAGGGACCATCACTGCAATTTCGAAAGTTAGGGTCCCAAACCTGCAATTTGGCTATACTACAGGGACCAAAAATGCAATTAACTCTTTATATAATTGTTTTTTATATTTAAATTTTTGAATTTATTTATTCTAAAAATGTTTATTGTTAGTCAACGATATAAAAATATCGTTGAGATAAAACAAATGTGACTGATTGGCTATATTATATTGAATATTAAAATATGTGTATGGCAAACTCATATGTTATTCAATGAGTTTGAATATTTGATACCCCAACTTATGTGAACTTGCTTTATGGATCGGCGTCATTAACTGAATTACACATACGGTAGAGTTTTTGCTCATCCTCAAACTTGATACACAAGCATGTTTTGCATGTGTGAATGACATTTCTTGATTCTAGTCAAACGCTATTCTAAATAAGATAGTTATAAAGGCTTTCAGAAGTGTTATGAAGCATATGAATAACACTTGTAGTCAAAATAGAATTTGTTCATCCAGTGTTGGCTCAAGGGTAAAGCAAGTGAAGCTAGGGCTTTAGGCCCCAAATTTTTTAAGGCCCCAATATTCTAGGATCATGTGTATGTATAAAGTCAGTTACATGTTTTTCTTGCCGTCATCTTTAAAGATTCGATTATTCATGGCCCCAATAAGCCTATTATTCACTGTCTTGAATAAACTCAACATGTTTGGGTCTCTTTGTTTGTCCTTTTTTAGTTTTCAAGCTACGATATATAAAAATACTCTTTTTACATAAAAAATAAGCAAAGTAAAATTAGAGCAAGTGAAACATCATTTAACAATTACATTGTTGAATCGACGTTTATTTTTTTGACACTACACAACATACATTTGACCCTTGATTTCTCATCTAGTCATAGTTATACATGTCTTCATAAAAAGTTGCTTTTAAGGATGTTTTAAGTTTCCGCAAAAAGAAATTGTAGAAAAATAACGTCAGTAGAGTGAACAAATGAAAGAACACGAGCTATTTGTAGAAATAGAAAATATGATGACGTAAGTTGACAATTGAAATATAAAGCTTGCGAAGAGACCCTTAGAACCGTTTATTTCCTATACATCGGTCAAATACCCCCCCTATTTTCATCACTAAAAAAAATTGACCAATTTAGATTGTATGAATTATCTTTAGTTTACACACAAGTGGCAACAAAAAATGTTAAAAATCGCTAGATGATAATAAGCTAAGGTAATCGTTTGAACCTTGAAAGTTCTTGAAACCATATTATAACAATTCTTATTAATTGTATAGATTTATTTTTGAAACTAAGAGTTTTGAGAAAAATTATACATGTGAAAAATGTTATACCGATTGGTATACTTAATCAAATTATAAATCTAAACTTTCTCCATAAAACTTATATGACGTATAGAATAATGTTAAACCATTCCGGTAACAAACCGGTAACAATTTCTTTAGAAAAAGAAAGTATTTTGAAATTAAAGTTAATTAAGAGTTATTTATGATCGAAAGTGTCACAAAAAGATTAGATTTATTGGCTCACTTATAAATTGAAAATGAAATATTATGATTTCGAGAAACTAATCATAGATTTCACATATAAAAAACTTTAAAAGGTTAATACTATATATACTATTTTTGGGCAAGTATCTTTGATAAAAAAGCCTCGTTTTAAGGCTTCGCTTTAGGCCTCCGAGAAGGTTGAGCCACTCCTGTGTTCATCTACGTGTTATGGAGTTAGATACTAATTGGGCTTTTCGTTAAGTTGATCAGATGTTTGCATGGTCGTGCCCAAAGTGTAGTCAAGATGATTCTTATTACATTTGGTAATCTAGATCAATTTTAGAAACGAGAAACATTATAGTTAAATTATGGAATGACTATGATCTATATCCATTTTTAACACTGTATCTGAAACAAAAGGATGAATAAACTTAATCCATTTATATTGAGATGTTTAACGAAACTACACCCAGGTTGTTAAAAATAACTTCTAACCTAAAAATAAGTTCAGGGACTAATTTTGCCTATTGCTTATTCTTGTTTTGTAGTTTGATCGAGTTTGAGCAGCTTTTAGAAGAATGTAGATTCTTTAGGGGCTAAATGTGTCAAGCGGCTAAAGAGTTTGGAAGTTGCTTTAAAAGCCCTTCCCACCCTCAGAGTTATCATAACTTTGATCTCGTTTTCTCTCTTTAAATCTCTTATATTTGTCTCACTAAAAAGCTGTAAACCCTAGTTTTGTTTGATCTTGTATTTGTAATAGAGCTATTGATATATAGTCAATAGAATCACACTAGAGTAGTTGTGGTGATTTGTGGTTGATTTCTGATTAAGATCAGTTCTCTTGATCTATTAGGGTTTGTAATATTGTGTTGTCCTTGATCTTGAATTGAGATTCAAGATTTAGTTTAGGTTGATTTTAATAAATTTTACATGTTATCAAAGCCAGGTTATTTAATCTTGCTCTAATTGTTTAGGAATTTAGGGTTTCGAAAAAATTTAAGTTTTTTTATTATTAAATCAGTATGTTCTAATTATGGTGTTTCTTTATTAAATCTTGAATTAATTTTTTAGATCTAACACTTTCTTGAAAAACGCCTATTTTTTTGTAAAATTAAGGTTTCATAATTTTTAGGGCTTTTGATATTAGAGGTCTCTTGAGATCAATTAACTCTGGTTAATTGATTATTCTAGTTCTTGCTGGTGTTCTTGGAAATATTTGGATATTTTACCTAATTTTGAGAAATTAGGGTTTTTGGTAATATGGTATATCAATTGGTTAAAGATTCTGGGTTTCTTATTTACACCTTGACTAAGTGAATCAAGGTGTTATAAGATTTGGTTTCCGCTACTTATTGATGTGTTTGGATCTCTATAACACCTCTCTCTCTATCTATTAATTCTTGCATTTAGATTGTTGGAGGATAGGTAGAGGCACTACTGTGGATTTGGTGATTAATTAAGAGGTTTTTTTTTGTTTTAGCTGTTAATCTGTATCCTTGACCTACCACCTTGAGTGACAAGGAAGTCTGGGAACTACTGTTTCTCTTCTTGCTTGTATATGTTACCAAACTATCAACT